>JASDQU010171076.1:10649-21127 GCA_032191745.1 Picea mariana | reverse complement strand
TATATTGCCAGAACTTGATGAGGAAGGAAAAATCATATTGGAGCCTGAAGCCATCACTAACACAAGAATTCACCAGCTGAGGAATAGATCCATTTAAGAGTTTCTCATTAAATGGAGGAAACTACCGACTGAAGATTCCACTTGGGAAGATGAGTCTTTTATACAGTAGCATCCAGAGTTACTCAAGCATTGCAGACAACACTTGTCTCAAGGGGAGGGGCATGTTAAGACCTAATATTGGCTCATTACCGCTTAATTGGGGCATATTATATTAGTAATGTTATTTTATTTATGTCAGTTTGATTCCATTAATTGTAATTATACCTCCTAGTCTCCTATATATACCAAGGATACATTTTCATTTGGAATCATATTATACTTGAACATTTAAGTGAGGTAAAAGGAGGTTGGCCCCTCAAAGAGGCTTATTATCTGAAATTATCTCTTTTTCAAGGCGTTCAGTACTTTTTCTGAGGTTTTTCTATGCTATATTGATATTTGGTTCTTAACATCTTGGCATCGTTCAACTTCTCAATGAAGTGTGCAATCGGTCTATTGTCTTGCTTAAGACTACTCCAACCACACACCCACTTGTGTCACATCTCACTTGAAATGTCTTAACAAAGTCTGGAAAAACCATAACTGGTTTTTCAATTATCTTCTCCTTCAATAGCTTAAAAATTTTCTCTGCTTACTCTGTCCAATGAAAATATTTATGTTTTTTCTTGACTGTGTCCATCATTGGCACATAAATTCCACTAAAATTTCTGATGAACTTCCTGTAAAAAGGAGATAATCCATGGAATATTTTGACTTCAAATATGTCCCTTGGCGATGACCATTCTTTGATTGATTTTACCTTCTCGGGATCCATCTTCAACTCATTCAAAGAGATCACAAAATCCAAATAATTGAGTTCTTTCTTCATGAAATATGACTTCTTCAAATTTATCAACAACTTCTCTTGCTGCAACCTCCTCGTTACTAGATTTAGGTGTTTTAGATGTTCTTCTTCATTCTTATTAAATACCAGTATATCATCAAGATACACAATTACAAACTCCCCAATGAAATATTTCAAGACTTCGTTCATTAACCTCATGAAAGTACTTGGTGCATTTGTCAAAACAAACAACATGACAAACCATTTATATAATCCTTCATTTGTCTTGAATGTTGTCTTCCATTCATCACCTTCCCTCATTCTAATTTGAAGATATCCACTTTTCAAATCAATCTTTGAAAAAACCAATTCTCCACTTAAGCAATTCATCAACTCATCCATCCTCGGTAAAGGAAATCTGTACCTGATGGTGATTTTGTTTATATCCCTCGAGTCTATACACATTATCCATACACCATCCTTATTTGGAATTAACACTATTGGTACAACGCATGGACTCAAGATTTCTCTTATCAACCCCTTGTCCATCAAATCTTGGACTTGCTTCTTAACCTCTTCATTCTCCCGTGGCATCAATCTGTACGTTGATTTGTTTGGTAAACTCACTCCTGGTATAATGTCAATGTGATGGCTTATACTTCTAATGGGTGGCAACGAACAAGGTAAATCGTCCACCACTATATCAACAAAATTCTCCATCATTTTCCAAATTTCCTCCGGTAGATCATCTATCGAAGTATTGGTTAAAATGACTCAAGGCTTCCTTACCACAAAAAACTGCATGTCTTCTTCTTTCCTAACTTCATAAAGAAGTTCCTTCCCACTCATGAGAATTATAGTGTTTCTTGCTTCTCTTTCACCTTCTTGTCTTCGATTGACAACAACATATGTGTCCTACCATTCTTCTCTAACATGTACGTGTTCTTTTTCCCATCATGAACAACATTTCTGTCATATTTCCACGGTCCTCCCAAAAAAATATGACAGATATCCATGGGAATAACATCACACAAAATCTCATCCCTGTAACCCCCTATCTTAAATTCAACTAAACATTGTTTAGTGACAGTTACCTGATGTCCTTTTTGGAACTATGAGACTTTATATGGTCTCGAATGTGAAACTGTCTCTAATTCCATCTTCTCCACCATTTCCGTGGATACTAGATTATATGTGCTTCCACTTTCCATAATTACCTTGCATACACTATCCTTGGTCTTGCAAGCAGTTATAAAAAAACTATTTCTCTAGGCTGGATTCTCTACCTCCTTCTCTGGTTTCAAGAGAATTATCCTCATCATTAAGGATCTTTCGCCTTCTACATCTTCTGCCTCAACATTTTACCTTTGCGCTTATGAAATGTGAGCTTCACCTCCTCCATCTCTTTTTCTATCAGGACATTCAAAAGATTTGTGTCTGATCTTTCCATAAACAAAACATTTTATTTTGCCTCCTCTACCTCTGCCTCTTCCTCTTGCTCGCGGAAAAGTTTTCTTATTTGCATATTGTCCTCTCTGTGAGCTTCCTCCTCTTTCTGGGTGATTATGAGGTTTCTTTTCTTCATCCTTGGGATTCTACACTCTATCCTAGGCAACTTCTTTACCTCTTCTCTGACTTCTACCTCTGTCCGTTTGACCTTTCTTTCGGGCCAATTTTTCTTCTACCTTCAGAGCAATTTGATAAGCATCTTCCACATTTTTTATTGTCACCATGATCATCTAATCCTGAATTTCCTATCTCATACCATTCATGTATCTGACGACCTTTTCAACATCACTCTCATGATGACCAACTCAGATATTCAGTTGGTAAAACTCTTCAGTGTATTCCTTCATTGTCATCACCTTTTATCTCAAATTTTCTGTTCTTTGAAATAGGTTAATTTGCTATTCTCTGGGTATAAAGTTGGCCTTCATTTTTTCTACCATCCTATCCCATCTTTTGATATTATTTTTTCCCTTGCAACGCCTATTATCCCGCAGTTCATCCCACCATAGTGTTGCATGCCCTTTCAATCTAGTGACAACATGTTTTACTTTCCTATCTTCTTCAATATCTTCATAATCGAAGTATTTATACAGAGCACTAAACCAATCTAGCAGCTCGTCAAGATCTAAGTTGCCTTCATACATCGGAATGTCCATTTTTTCCCTGGCCCGTATTCTTGTAACAACTCTGAATAGACGTTCTTTTGTCGTGTCTTCAGCTACAACTTCTTCTTTGGCTCTAGCCTCATTTTCACTTTTGGCTTCACTGACATATCTTGTATTAGTATCTCATCTCTATGTTGTTTCCATAGCATATAATCGAGCATGAAGTTCTCTCATTTCCCTTTCCATGATTGGATCGGGCATTGGTATGTCTTGACATCTTCTGGGAAGCATTGTTCAAATCTGTTCCATGCATAATTCAATTTACAACTTGCCTCATGTATCCTCCTGCCTATAGAAAACAATGATTGTAAGCTCTGATACCACTTGACATAGAACCCCTACCTCAACAGGTTCTCCTTGATCTCCTAGTCTAAGGATCATTCTTAATCTCCCCTTGAGCCGAAATGGCTCTTTGATTCCTAGATGGAATCTTCACACTTGTAGCCACAGCTCCTTCTTAGGAGCTATACTTGTTCAAACAAGCCCTAGGCACGAACTCTTACCCATGTGTCCAATGAATGTGACCACAAACTTTATCCGAAAAGGTATTTCGCAAATCATGATTTCGCGGGTATTGGAGTGGTACAACCCCAACACTCCACATCCACGAAACCCCGAAACCTGATGTGGGGCCTCTCCCCAAGACTAGATCCAATGATCTTGTTCCTTATCCTCTATTGACGACCATGATCACACCACAACTTCGTGTTTTACAATGTCAGGACTGTTTGTATAAGACAAACCCAATGCTCCATCTCCCGACTCCCGAAATTTCAAGATCTGAAATCAAGAGATCAACGACTCGTGTTGATCCAGATCCAATGGATACTATTCCTCCTGGGATTGTGAGCGCTGAAAGGTGATCAACCTTATCCCCTCCGCTGATCTACTAGATCTAATGGCTAACAGGATTTCGATATTTCTTCCTCTGATAAATTCCACCATCCATTCCATTTCTTGATAACTCATGGCCAAATAACTTGGCATTCTTTCTCCTGAACTTGATTCTGCGAGATGACTTCATCCTTTTCCTCCTTCGAACTCTTCGAAGCCTCTATCCCTCCTGAACTTGGTTTTTATTGCAAAATCGAGGATTCTATGGAATCCTACACACACTCTTTGTGACTTTCATGATAATCACTGATTATGTGATGTATTCCTCTTCTATGCACTCCTTGCAACATAAATTCTTCAACCCCCCACTTGGGTTGGAAAAGTATAAGAATTCAACCTTCCTATGCACTCCTTGCATGACTCTGTGCTATACTCGCACTTCTGCTGGTATGAGAACAACTATATCTCTCTTGATATTTTCTGAGGTAAAACTCAGAACCTGTCAATGCACACTTTTCACTACCTTCACTGCACCACTTGCAGGAATTCTCAAGACGAGAAACAATTGAAACTCATTCCATCCCTCTCAAAGACTTCATACATTCAATCATGAAATCATACATACACATAGAATTGAAACAAATGCATAACATAGAATATAAGAAAACTATAAACATACCATTAAGAGATGCAAACAATAATCACCACAACACCATGAAACTGAATTAAATCCTTTTCATATTAATTGCAGTGCTTTTGTACATGGGTTAAATAGAAACAATTATCTTGTTATACAACCTTATGTTCTTCCCTTCTCTCCTATTCTCTTTCTCTATAGGTCTCTAGTTCTTACAATGAGAATCATCCTACAATACATGCGAGGAAGCTTTCTAGTTTTTTCCCTCCTACACTTTAAGCTATCTAATCGAAATAAAAGCTACAAGTACTTTACAATTAGTACAATAAATGCCTCCAAAAAACAAATGAGAGAAACCGCTCAATATTTGTATTACAACTCAAAACATAAATGCGAATGCATCCTTTCAAGATATTACATTAATGTCTTATCCTTTCAAATTCAAAATTCTTTCAAAATGTGTGTTGGTGCATATCCAGATGTCCTCCGCTCTTGCACTTTCTTTGCTGGCTTGCTTACGATGCTTTTGCATCACCTACTCTCCTCGTGATTTTGTTGTTCAGCATATGCATGTCTATTGTTGTTTAATTCATCATATGCATGTCTATTGTTGTCTAATTCATCATATAAAGATATGTTCTATTTGAAAATATATCATAGAAGAAGGAGGTATTGCTTTGTTCTTTGCAAGACTTATCTTGGATCTTGGACATAAAGATCAAGGGTTGGAGCAATGAGGACAACCAAAGGAAAATATGTAAGCCTTCTATCCTTCTCTTCTCATTTTGATTGTTGGCATGGAGAGTATATCTAAGGAGAAACTAGAAACCCATTTTTTCCACTTTGTCTTAGATCAAAGGGCTCTTGATCCAATGGAGGTTTCACATGTTTGCAAGGGAAACTTTTCCACAACAAAAAGAACCAACAATGTTAGATTTCTTGAAGAAATTTTCTAGAGATTGGGAGAAACATTAGAGGAGCAAAGAAGCATTATATCTTGATAAGTTTTCTAGAATTTGGAAACCCTAGTATACTTAGAGCACTTGATGTGGAGTGCTTGGAAAACCTACAACACTTTGTGATGCTAGAGAAGGCACCAATGCAGACCATTTGGTGTGTTACAATTTATTTTTGTGGATATTTCATGCTATGGTTTCAAATCTTGGAGTAATTACATTTCTCAAGCCTATTTGAATATTCTGAAGATCAAGCTTCATGTTGTAGTCCTCTAACAACAACCTTAGACATTTCTATGGTATATTTGGACTTCAACTATGAATATGAGGACTATTATTATGTTTTGTATAAATATTTGTCTCTTTGGAATGCTTAAATATTTGTAGTCTTGGGGTGGAAAGGGGATGAACCTTTGTATATTCTTTTAGAGATTATAGGGTATGATGTGTATCTTATATGGTATCATGAAAATAGGAAAAAGGTGTAATCATGGTATATTATATGGTGATGGATGAGGAAAGGATAACATTGATAAAAAGGGTTGTATATATTGAGGCATTTGGTTGGTCTAGTATATGAAGTTTAATCGAGTGTTTGAAGATGGACACCAAGTTAAAAATACCCACAACTTTTCATCTACACACAAATGGCCAGAAAAAATTAGTGAATCAGATATTGATTTGACTTTAGATGGGTTACAATTTGGAACATATAACCACCTCGGAATAAAATTTGATTTATTTTCATCACTCTTATAATAGAGTAGTGCATACTTCTAAGAGTAAGTCCCCTTTTGAAACTTCCTCTAGGTATTTTCCACTTTCTTTTGTAGATGCCCTATATGGAAAACAATGAGAAAAGAGGGAAGACTTCATGAGAGAAGCATAAAAGGTTGAAATTTTCATTAGTGAGACCAAGCAAATCCATTTTCAACTATATGATACATTAAATAAGTCATAGGAAAAGTGCAAGACTTGGCACGATTAACATTGAATTGAGAAAAACTTCAAGGTGGGGAACAAATTATGGTTGTATCTAAACAAAAAAGGCTACAAGATTCTAGTAAGAATATCAAGGCTCTGTGGTATGGTCCTTTTGAAGTGTTGGAGAAGTGGGTGATAGTGTCTATCCACTCAGTCTACCCCCATTTATGCACATTTACTGAGTGGTGAATGTGGAGAATCTAAAACTCTATGACAGTTCCATGTCTGAACAGGAAATTGATGAGGAAGTCTTATTAAAATAGAGGACTTAGCACCATAACCTTAGGTAGAGTTAGTGGAAGATACATGTTAGCACCAATTCTTGCAAGTAGGGTGTTTTTTCCCGATTTCAGACCCTTGATGCAGAATGTGAAGAAAGAGGGGTGTGAAAACCCATCAAATGCGTTCTAGTCCAAGGCCACAGCCTAAGCACCGAGTGCAACCCATAGGAGAAGTCCATTTTGGGTTTAAAAATCAAGCGAGCGAGCGGTCTGATTTTAGCAGCAATGATCAATTGGCAAAGGAAATTGACAGTCGGCGGGGAATCCCAGTTAGCAGAGTTGCATCAGGATTAGTGCAATGGATAATGCCTATATTAGAAATTTGGGTCATCCAATCCAGTTGGGACAGGTGGCAGCCAGTCGGCATTTTGGGGATTGACGTTTCGGGAGACAAGGAACCTCCCATTCACTGCAATTGAAATTGTCGATCGACGAAATACCAAAGGCACCTTTGGAGCTGAGCCCACGGTCCTAGCACCAGGTCACGTCAAGTGAGTCTGGGAATGAAGGAAACCCCCTTTTAAATAAAAAATTCTATCTTGGTCGTTCATCTGAAGGACATGCGGCGCACATTCGTGCTTTCATAGTTTAGTCGATCGAGATTTCGAGGAAGAAGCACATCGTGAAATATCGGTGCAAGAAATCCCAAAAGGATTAGGAACATTGATCAGGAGGACATGCGGTGCATGATCTAAGCCATGGGTGGGGCCCTTCGGGATTTTCATAGTGTCAGCGCTGAAGACATAATCTTAGCCATCCATCCAAAAGGACGCGTGGTGTGCGATCATGTCATGTAGGCATTCGGGAGTTTGAGGGGTAAGCACTCCTCGTCATTTTGCATCTCAAAGCCCCAAACCCTGAAGCACGAAAAGTGCCTTTGAGGATAAGCATAGGGTCACAACCCATGGTCACTTGAGGGAGTAGAAAGATATGTGCAAAGGGCCAAAGCATCGGGTATAGCTGCAGAAGGGATCACCGTGTTCTCCAGGTGCCAGTTCAACTTGATCTCAACCCTGATACCTGCTCGGAGTAAATGAATAAGAGAGAGGGTGGTTGAAACATCACCTCACTCGTTAATTGCAAGGTATGGATGTCCTGGCAAGAAGTCTGCTCGAGATGGTCCCCTGTACTGATTCTTTCCATAAAAGCCATGTCGAGTCCTCGACTCACCAGGGAAGCATGCACACGCTAATTCATCATTTAAGGGATCAACTACCCCCTGGCGTGATCCATGCAGAATTAAGGTGGAGTATGATAGAGGAGTGCAGGCCTGATTTGATTGAAGAGACGCCTCATCCCGAAAGTCTAGGAGGCCTCTGTTGGGAAAATGTTTCGGAGTATATATACTTAGTTTTGATATTTTTCAAAGGGTTGATAGTTGATCTAGTCTCCCATTCTGTAAGTTTTGATGACGCACTAGTCGATCTGGTTAATGTATAATGCATTTGAGACTTCTTACTTTATGCATGTCAGCCTCTTTTTCCATATATTTGTTTACTGTGTTAGAACAAATTGGAATTGGAGGATCTAGTCGAGTTGCACTGTTGTAGGATGATGTAGGTTGGATCACTGCAACAGTTGCAATGTTTCTAATCAGTTCTTGTGTTTTCTCAGTGATGGAATGGCTTGGAATTGGAGGATCCAGTCGAGTCACCCTTCATCTCCTTGAAACTTTGGACCAAGAAGATCTTGTCTTCTAAGTTTTTCTTCCTCAAGCTTCCAAAGGCCTATTTCCTAAGGCAGTCTTGCTCACCCTTCTCACAAGTCTTCCATCTACCACCCTTTAATCAACTTACTGACGGAAGTTCGATCAAGACCTCCCTTGCTTTCTACATACCAGACCCTGGTTCCTGTGTCAATGCTACTTTCCTAGGTCACTTTCCATTCGACCACCCCCATTTATTAAATCCTGACATAAAAACTGATGGGCGTCAGGCTCTACTCCTACAAGCAATCTAGGCATGACTTCTGATGCTAACATTTCTGGCACCGTTGTCGAGGACGAAGTTGAAAATTTTCCCCGGGATTGAACGACATTGAGCCTCTGATTTTGAAGGTGCATCAGGCATCAGAGCCCTTAAAGATTGCTACTGCACACCTAGCGACTCCGCTGTGGCGAATCCAAGGTTTCCACATCACTGTTTCAGTTGTGGCTACTTTAGCCGGCCTGAAAGCCGACCCAGAGGAGCTTTCTCGAGCAGGTCTCAGCAGTTGCTTTCTCAGCCTGAGAAGCTTCCTGGGGTAACGACAACGTTAAGATCTGGCCTTTGATGGTGAACAAGGACCAGGCATAGTCAAACCTGTAAATCTTTCACCTAGCGACTGCATGATTCAAGGATCAATTAGCAACTCCACTGGTTCGATATGGAGAAAATCTTAGCTAAAAGGTTTTCTTTCTGTGACTTTTCCCAAATAGTTGGTTTTCCTAATGCACTTCCTGATAGAGACATATGGGAAAATTTCCTCCCTGAATTTCACACAAAGCGTTCGGAGGTACTAGTTGAGCATTTACTGGACTTTCATGAGGTTATTCATTGACTTAATATCATGCATGAAGATGTCCAGATTAAGCTCTTCAAGTATTCATTAAAGGGAGATTCTCTTGATTGGTGCCGATCTCTTCCCACTGCAAGTATCCATTCTTTGACAGATTTTCATACAGCTTTCAATTCATTTTGTAAAGATTACTATCTAGATGATTATTTGTATGAAAACTGTTGTGAGGAGTTTTCTTTGCTTTATGAAGCCTCTGTTGGCCCTAAAGACCATGTCCATGATAAATCTTTTACTTTGGAGGAAAGCATTTTCCATGAAAAAATAGAGGTGTTGAATGATATTAATTGTGTTAGCCCTAGAACAGAAGCATCTGACATTATTTCAGATGCACTTGTTCTTTTAGATGTTCATAAAGATCAACATGCCTCTTGTGAAAATTATGAGCTTATAGAGAAGATGTGGTCTATAGTAAATGGCTCGCCTAGGTATTGGGTTGAAGCAGATGCTCCTAGCAGCCTTGCTTATGATGACAAAGACCTTCTCCTTTTTAAAGAGGGGTTAGTTGTGGAAGAGGATTTTTCTCTTTTCCTCCAGGGGGTTTCTTATGATATAGTTTTACCTGGGATTAAAGAGAAAAAGATTATGTATGAGCAGCAAGAAGAAAAAGGTCCCACTGTCCTTGAAACAAATATTTGTTATGGGACCACCAGTCTGGAGGAAGATCACAGGGATAAGGGTCAACCATTTTTTGGTGAATGTTATAGTGATGAGGAGCAACAAGCTTATCCTACATTTGATCACTATAAAGACACTGACTAGCATGACAGTGAGCAGATCCATCCCTTGGTTCTGATTTATGATGAATATGAATCTGATATGGGGGGAAGCCAAAAAGAAGAGGAAAAGGAACCAGAAGAGCAGCTGAGAACATATTTCATTCCAGAGCTAGTCAGCGAGTAGCCACCATATGAGAATAGTGAACCTACATCAGTTGTCCACTCGCCTGTGCTTATCAGAGATATTCAGCCACATGTGAGCAACTCTATAGCAGAGGAGGCTACCTGTCGCCCATTTTCTGAAATTCGCCACTCATTATATGACCCTGTCAGCAAATACATGGAGTGGCATGTCCTTTATGCCTTGGAGCCAGCCTATTTCATATCAACTTCAGCCTGTGAGGAGAAGTTGAAGAGTGTAGTTGTTCTGCTATCATGGTTACACCATCTGTTGGTG
>JASDQU010171075.1:0-19965 GCA_032191745.1 Picea mariana | reverse complement strand
ATCTTCTAGCACCAACTAGAATTTAGAGGACTACAATACTCCCTAGCACCACCCTACCACCCTAATTGAATCGTACAAAAACTTACTTACTTGATCTGTCTCTGATCTGATCTGTTGCGGCTCAGAGTCTCCTCTACCTTCTTCAACTTCTATGCAATTTTCCATTTCTGCATATTTCTTCATTTTATCCTCTATGTTTCTTCTGCATGTTATGTGTTGTGCCTCTGCTATCTACTTTAGATCCTGCACACAACCTCCTTCTACTCGTATGAACAACTACCGAAAATCACTTCCTCTCTTTTTTGTTCTGCATTTTTATCACGCCAAGAACTCTACCACATCATCCATGCAACTCTTCACCTTCTCTGGCAGTTAGCCACAGTTTGTTCATCATCAATGGTCGTTGTCCTGAGATTCTTGGATTCTCTTCCAGTGCAACCCTTCCTCTTATCTATTACTGTTATATTTCATATGACAGTTACAGGAGGTCTCTTCTGAAAATTATAGGAATTCCTCACGAAGAAGCTCCTTGTGAACTTCACCTACACGAACTAGCACCAGGTGCAAGTTCCTCTTCACATGTCCATAGGTTGTGACCACATGCTAACCAAAAAGGTGCTACGTGACTTTGCGTTTCACGATATCGCGAGTTATCTCTCCTCCATTCTTCGAAGTCTGAGCTCCTGAAATCTGAACTTTGTCATGCTAGATCAATGACCCACGAAATTCATTGATCAGTGGTCCAGATCTCTTCTTCTCACTTCGAGACTTCACGACTCACGATGTCAGAGGTTAGAGAACCTCCTTTCTTCGATTCCCGAATTTGTGCTTACGTCAGATCAACAACCCAAATATCTCTGTGATCCATAGGTCGAGATCAATTCGCGAACTCAGACTTCATGAGTTCTTGTCTCATGCATTCACTCCTTCCTCTAGATTTCACGATTTTTGAATCAACGAAGTGTTGATCTCTCGCCACGTACCCTTCCCAACACCAACGACTAGGATTTCCTTCATGATTTCAAACTTCGTGAGTTTCCATTCTTCTCCTTGCAAATATTTTGAAGTCTGAATCCTTGAACTCTCGGATCTTCTTCCACCTATCCCCCTCGATGATGGAAAGTTCTGATAGACCTCGAAACTTTGGGACTTTGTGATTCCACTTCTCCTGTGCACTCTAAAGGAATTAAGGCTTGTGCACTTACCTCTGTATCTACGACGGTTGCTCTATGTGCTCAGATCTAACGCCTACGATCTGTTCTCCTCCTCTGTGCACTCGTTCCTCCTATCTAGAATATGATCCAATGATCCATATTCTTCATAGTTCTTGATCCGATAGCCACTGTCACTCCTCCTCCTAAGCTTACAATCTCTTCTGACTTAGAAGATTTTCTAAGTATTCAAAGGTTTTGGCCTTCGACCCTTCTCTTGTGAGACCGGTTGAAGGGTATCATCTTCGCTTTTCTGTTTTCTATCAATAACAAGCACACTCTTCTTGTAAACATGCCAACAATATCCCCCTTTGGAATTGATGGCAACCCTGAAAGGATGCACTATTCTACTTAGACCTCCAACTATAGCATCTAGACCACACTCTATTCTGCTTATACCTCCAAATGTAGCATCTAGACAACACCTTTTTCTCCCCCTTTGTCATCAATGTTAAATAAAACTGAGAGTGAATCTATTCTCCCCCTGATCAGATATACTATGAGCACTCTCCCCCTGATCATATAGACTATTTTAACTTGATAACAGGGTCATGCTCAACTTCTGGTGTAGATACTCAAACTGAGCTTTTGGAAGTGGTTTAATGAAGATATCAACAATATGATCTTTGGATGGAATATAATTCAAAGAAACAACAATTTTGATTACATGTTCCCTCAATAAGTGATACTTGATGGGTATATGCTTGGTCTTGGAGTGAAATACAAGATTCTTTGACACACTAATTGCACTAGTATTATCACAATGAATTGGAATTGGTGCAGTATATTTGACTTCCAAGTCTACAAGTGTTTGAATCATCCACAATACTTGGGTAAAGCAAGTGGCAGCTACAATGTATTCAACTTCTGTAGTTGATAAGGAAATGGAACCTTGCTTCTTGCTCAACCATGCTACAAGATAATATCCTAACAAGAATGCACATCCACTCCTCGGTTTCCTTTCATCCATGAAGTTAGCCCAATCAGCATCTGAATAGACTGATAATTGAAAATTCTTATTCCTAGGATACCATAGGCCATAGTTCATTGTTCCTTTCAAGTATCTAAATATTATTTTGACAACTAGCAAATGAGTTTGTTTAGGTGCATACTAATACCTTCCTACCATTCCAACAACATCCATTATGTTTGGACGAGATGTTGTGATGTACAATAGGATACCTATCATAGACCTATATGAACTTTGATCAACATCAGGTGATTCATCATCCTTTCTTAACTTGCGTCCAGTGACCATAGGTGTAGAATCTTCCATTTGAAACCTTTTCAACATTTCTCTTAGATATTTCTCCTAAGAAATAAATATTCCTTCAAACCTCTGATTAATTTGCATACCAAGAAAAAATGACAGTTCCCCTATCATAGTCATTTCAAATTCAAAATTCATGGCAGAAGCAAACCATTGTACCAATGAAGCATTATTACTTCCGAAGATGATGTCATCTACATAGACCAACACAATGATCAAATCATTATCCTCTGTTTTGATATATATATATATTGCAGTCAACTATTCCTCTGTTGAACCCTTTGTCTTGAAGATACTTATCGAATCTGTAATACCAGGCACGAGGAGCTTGTTTCAACCCATATAAGGCTTTCTTCAACTTGCAGACAAGGTCAGGATTATCTCACAGCTGGAAACCCTCTGGTTGTTCCATATAGACTTTTTCTTTTAGATATCCATTTAGAAAAGATGACTTGCCTTCCATTTGGTAGACTTTAAACTTCTTATGACAAGCATAGGAAAGAAACATTCTAATAGCTTCTAATCTTGCTACAGGTGCAAATGTTTAATCAAAATCCAGTCCTTCTATTTGAGCATACCCTTTGTAGACCAATCTAGCCTTATTTCTTACAATATTTCTTTTCTCATTCATCTTATTTTTGTAGACCCATTTAGATCTTATTACATTTTTATTTGTTGGCCTAGGAACAAGTTCCCAAGTATCATTATTGTTAATATGATCTAGTTCCTCATTCATTGATTTTAACCAATTTACATCCTCACTGGATTCATTAAAGTTCTTGGGTTCCACCATGGATATGGAGGCTATATGTGATTGCTCGATGTCTTTGATTATCCCTCTCCTGGTTTGTACACCTTTGTCTTTCTCACCAATTATCTCAATTGCAAGATGATTATTTTGAGTAATTTTGGAGGAAGGATTTGATGTTGATTGTTGTCTTGAATCTTCTTGTCTGGGTGTCTCTTCTCCACCTGATTCATCATCTTCTTGTGACTCTGAGATTTGTTTTTCTTCATTTTCATTATCCTCATCATCTTCTTCATACAACTTGGTGCTTATTCTCTGTTGATGTTTTACAGGAGCTTCTTCATCAATTCGAACATCAATATAGTCTAATAATTTATGAATTCTTTTGTTAAATCATCTGTATCCTTTACTGTTCATTGCATATCCTAAGAAGATACATTCATCATCTTTACCATCAAATTTTCCGAGACGATCAACATTATTTTTGATGTAGCATTTACTTCCAAATACTTTGAAGTGCTTGATTGATGCAGGTCGACCAAACCACAAATCATATGGAGTTTTATCATTGTTCATCATTAGATGTGCTTTGTTTAGAATATGAACAACCCTATGAACAACCTCAACCCAGAAGGTTTGTGAAATGTCCCTTTCACTCATCATATCCCTTTCCATCTGCTGAAATGATCTATTTTGGCGTTCTACAACTCCATTTTGATGAGGAGTACCTGGAATAGTATATTCTCTTTTAATTCCATGTCTGTCACAGAATTATTTGAAATATATTGACATAAATTATCCTCCCTTGTTTGAGAAAATTACCTTTAAATTCCTTCCTGTTTGATTCTTAGCTAACGCCTTAAAATTTTTGAAATTCTCAAACGCATCATATTTTTCTCTCAGAAAGGAAACCAACGTAAGTCTGGAGAAGTCATCAATGACCAACATAAAGTAACGTTCTCCTCCAGTTCCTTCCTTTCGTGATGGTCCACACAGATCCATTTGAATAATTTGAAGTGGTTTCTCTGAATATGTGAAACTCTTTGATTTGAATTGAACACGAGTCATCTTCCCCATTTGACAGGATTCACATACAAAGTTATGAGGCTTATATATTCTTGGAAGATCTTTCACAACACCTTCATTATTCAACTTGACAATATGATCAAAATTCACGTGTCCAAGCCTTTTGTGCCATAACCAACTTTCATCAAATTTTCTTAAATGGCATTCCTCCTTATCTTCCTTCATAAAATAGACATTATTTTCAGTTCTAACCCCTTTTGCAATCATCTCTCCTGTGTTCAATTTTTTTATTTTACAATCTTTGGCTGTGAAAGTGACTTCACATCCTCTGTCACACACCTGACTGACACTAAGAAGATTATACTTTAATCCATCAACAAATAATACATATTGAGCTTTGGATCTTCCATTACCTAAGCTTACTAGACCTTTACCTCTGATCTTTCCCGGAGCATCATTTCCAAAGGTCACATTTCCTGATTTACTTTCTTTGAGTGATAGGAACTTACTTTTGTCACTTGTCATATGACTAGAGCATTCGCTATCAATATACCAGGGGTTCTTTTGTCTTTGAGCTGCCAACACTAATCCAAACTTGTTATCTTCTTTCTTCTTCCAAACATTGACGTTTTTAGCTCTGTGATTTGAAACTGGATTATAGTTCTTTAGGCGATATTTTGCATCTTTATGTCCATAATTATGGAAGATGTAAAATTCTAGTTCATTGAATAAAGGATCATAACGATTGTTATGCTTAATCTGCATCCTTTTCCGAACCATCACATGATTTGCAGTCTGTGTTTGTTTGTTACTTGGTTGTCACATTCTTTGTTGTCCCAGATATTTATTCCTTGTGTGTCTTGATTGTTCATGTCTAAATCTTAACAAACAATTTATAGCTTTGTGGACAAATCTAGAATAGTAAAAAAAATATCTATAGAAAAAATCTTTGTACCTGGAAAATGGTTGTCTTATTTGAGAAGGTTGATTTCTTCCATGTTGATGATTTCCTTGAGCAGAGGGTGTATTATTTCTATGTTCTATAGATTTAGTTCTATTACCTTTTTCTTCACTCCTCCTTGGCGGTTCATTATCTTCCTTTGTTTCTACAGGTTTGTTGTTTTCAATGGTTGTAGATTTGACAAACTTGATAGATTATTTGTTGCTTGGTTGACCACTACTTGATCCCTCTTCATAACCCAAACCAATTTACAACTTTGGATTCCTTTGCTGATTCAAAAGGGTGGCTAATCCTTTTAAGGCTTTAATACTTGTCATATTCTGATGATATAAGGCTTGAAATTTCTCTAGATCTTTTCTGACAGACACTACTTTAGCTTCCAATTTTTCACATTTTGTTTTGGCTTCCTTTAATTGTTCTGTGAGGATGTCCTCAATCCTCTTAGCTTCTTCTAACTTAACTTTCATCAGAGAAATTTCTTTAGATGGTTCATTGCATGTTTTCTCATACCTGAGCATTTACTGTTTTTCTTTTCTTTTCTTTTCTCTAAGTCTATCAATATCTTCCATGGCACTGACAAGTTCTCACTCAAGATATACTACTTCTTCACAATCAATGAACTCACTTAATATATATTTAGTGTTTATATCTTCTAAGGCTATTAGCATGACATCATTTATTTTACTTTCAATAGAAGAGTCACTGCCTTCATCATCTAAAGGATCGTCATCATTGTTTACACAAAGGATTTTCTTATTAAAATTATTCTCTCTATAGACCTTCTTGTGTTTATGATTTTCTTCATCATCATATGTCTGATACTTTATTTTGTGAGGACACTTAGATGAAAAATGACCTATATTACCACAATTGAAACATTTGAAGGGAAATTTACCTTTGTATTTTCCTGATTCTTTCGTCGGTATTTTCACAAAATTTGCTTCAATCTCATCTATATCGGATTCTGTGTTTTTCTCTATTTTAAAGGATGCCTCTCTTGTAGTGGATTTACCTTTGGTGATTTTAATTTCATAAGCAGTTAGGGTTCAAAGAATTTTATCTAGTGTCAACGATTTAAGATTAGTTATTTCCTCTATAGCAAAGACCTTTGAGATAAATCGATTAGGAAGAGATATTAATATTTTCTGGACTAGAAAAGATTCATCTATCATTTCACCTAGACCTTTCATAGTGTTTACAAGTTCTTCTATACGTAAGAATTACTTACTGATATTTTCGTCTTCATCCATATTTAACTGCTCAAATTTCAGTCAGTGAGTCTGAAGTTTTGCGTCTTTCACCTTTTCATTACCTTCATAACTACTTATCAGCTTGTCCCACATAACCTTTTTTGAATCATAGTGCATGACTTTGACAAACTCAGCTTCTAAAACTCCATTAAGGATGGAATTCATTTATTTTTCATTAAATATAAACTCCATCTTATCATCTTTTGAGGCGAAGACTACAGGCTTCACATATCCAGTTTCAACGAAATCCTAAACATCAACACCCAAGGACATTAAATATGTTCTCATCCTTATTTTCCAGAAGGAAAAGTTTGTTCCATCAAACATAGGGACTCTATTAGTTGAACTTCCTTCATGAATACTCATGATCAAGTTATGGATCTACCTTTGATCAAAGGCAATGACTCTGATACCAATTGTTGGAAAAATAACTGAGAGGGGGGGTTGAATCAGTTATATATATACGCTTGAAACTTTTCAAGTTCTTTTCTAAATATTTCTATATTATTATATAATGTGTTGTTGATAAATTAACATGCATAGTTATAAAATATTTGATCAATCACACAGAATACACAGAGACACTGATTTTCCTAAGGAAACCCATAAAGGGAGAAAACCTCTTCTTCTTAGGATGTCAATCAAGCTCCAACTTTCATGTACATCACAGTCTTTGAGCACCAACTCAAATATGTGGCTACAACCTCTGATAGAAAGCTACAACATGAAGAGAGCACCAACTCTCATATTTCTCTAGCACCAACTAGATGGAAGTACCAACTCCCAGGTTTCTCTAGCAACAACCAGATGGAAGCACAAACTCCCAGAATATCTTCTAGCACCAACTAGAATTTAGAGGACTACAATCCTCCCTAGCACCACCCTACCACCTTGATTGAATATTACAAAAACTTACTTACTTGATATATCTCTGATCTGATCTTTTGAATCTCAGAGTCTCCTCTACCTTCTTCAACTTCTATGTGCTTGTCCACTTCTGCATCTTTTTTCATTTTATGCTCTATGTTTCTTCTGCATGCTATGTGTCGTGCCTCTGCTATATGCTTCAGATCTTGCACAAAGCCTCTTTCTACCCACATGAACAACTACCAAAAATCACTTCCTCTCTTATTTGTTTTTTGTTTTTATCACACCAAGACCTCTACCACATCATCCATGCAACTCTTCACCTTCTATGAAAGTTAGCCACAGTTTGTTCATCATCAGTGGTCATTATCTTGAGATTCTTGTCTTCTCTACCAGTGTGACCCTTCCTCTTCTCTGTTACATTTACAATTCATTTGACAGTTACAAGAAGTCTCTTCTGACAGTTACAGGAGTTCATCACGAAGAAGCTACTTGTGAACTTCACCTGCATGAACTAGCACCAGATGCAAGTTCCTCTTCACATGTCCATGAGCTATGAGCACATGCTAACCAAAAAGGTTCTACGTGACTTTATGTTTCACGATATCGCAAGTTAGTTCTCCTCCATTCTTCAAAGTCTAAGCTCCTGAACTCTGAACTTCATCATTCTAGATCAACATCCCACAAAATTCCTCGATTGACGGTCCAGATCTCTTCTTCACACTTTGAGACTTTGCAACTCGTGATGTCAGAGGTTAGAGAACCTCCTTTCTTTGATTCCCTAATTTTTGCTTGCGTCAAATCAATGATATAGATCTCTCCATGATCCAACGGTCGAGATAAATTTGTGAACTCAAACTTCGTAAGTTCTTGTCTCTTGAATTCACTCCTTCCTCTAGATTTCATCATTTGTGAATTAACGAAGCACTGATCTCTCACCACATATCCTTCCCAGAACCAACGACTAGGATTTCCTTCATGATTTCAAACTTCGTGAGTTTCCACTCTTCTCTTTGCAAATATTTCAAAGTCTGAATCCTCGAACTCTCGGATCTACTTCCACCTATCCCCCTCGATGATGGACGATTTTGATAGACCTCGAAAGTTTGGGACTTCGTGAGTCTGCTTCTCCTGTGCACTCTAAAGAAATTAAGGCCCGTGCACTTACTTCTGGATCCAATGATGGTTGGTCCATGTGCTCAAATATAACGCTTGATATCTATTCTCCTCCTCTGCATGCTCCTTCCTCCTGTCTGGACTCTAATCCAACGATCCAGATTCTTCAAAGTGCTCGATCCGACAAGCATTGTCTCTCCTCCTCCTGATCTTACGATATCTTTTGAATTAGAACATTTTCTAAGTATTCAAAGGTTTCATCCTCTGACCCTTCTCTTGCAAGACCGGTTGAAGGGTTTCATCTTTTCTTTTCTATTTTCCGTCAATGACAAGCACACTCTTCCTATAAACATGTCAACATGGCTTATCAATTTAATATATGCCTTCATTTTACCCTTATTTATCTATTCCATACGACTAATGGCGGTGACCAGATGCTAGGTCAAATGAGCGCTTGAGTGCTTATCAAAATCAACGGTCATGATTTAATCTCCCAATGATATGGATGACTATCGGGACTTCGGGACTTCTCCCTTCGGGACTTTCATCCTGTCAAATATTTTGAATAAGATTTCACCATACAGATCAGATGGTTCACGTTTATTTAATGGAACTAGATCAATGGTAAGATTCGATCCTTACACTTATCCTTTCACTGCTTAATCTGACGGCTAGGGATTAATCAAGCATTGATATGGATGGCCACCATTTACTTTGGGACTTTGGCTATCCTACTTACGGTATTCTTCCACTGTATTTTATCAACGGTTGAGAATGCACCCGAAGTGTTATTCAGATCGGACGACTCATGTCCACTTCGAGACTTCGGGACTTAGGGCATTTGCTGGTGGTGAAACTCCCGAAGTAAAAATCCTGGAGTGACGTAACTTTCTTACGTCACTTGATGATGTGGCATGAGCCAAGTAGCTTCCATGTGTCACTCAGATTCATGATTTACACATACCTGAAATGTTGATTTCAACTTGAAACTAGTCATTATTTGACTGTGCCACATGTACTTGCTGACGTGTTTTGTTGACATGATCTGCCACATGTCCTTATCGATGTGGTCTGTTGACATAGATCTCCTTGATCTAATGGTCATAATAGTATCTGAAATGTATCTCATATCGACGAATGAGAGTTACTTCAGATTTTCGGCTTTCAGGACTTCGGATAATTCTATCTCTCGACTTCACAATACTTTTGAAGTAAGTTTCCGTAAAGTGTAACTTCCTCACAACTTTTAACCTGAAACGAATGTTGTTCATTGATCATGGTTCTAGATCGACGGCTTGATCTATCTATGATATTGTTTTTCCTTGGATTAAATCCAACCTCTCTTCTTTTATCTTATCTTGTCCTTCCACTTTGGAAGTGATCCAACGGATGAGAAGACTCTCGAAGCAGATCAACAATCAAGGATGATTGTGGGGTCTTCAACTAGCATAAATTTTAAGACTATCGTTGAGTTCCACAATGGAAACCGTTCCTTGGTATTCCAACTGATTCCAACCGTAGATCTATTGTCGAGTGACCATCGGTCGTCGATGTGGATTGTAGAACCACAACTTGCGAGTGGTTTAATTTGTTACCCAATCTCTGCAATTTATCCCTATCGTTGATTTGACGCTTGTGTATCCGACAATAACGACTTAATCTGAATTAATCTGATCATTTGTTGGATCAACCACAGTTGTCGATATTTGAGTTTATGATATCTGATGATCTAGACCAATTGTGGGATTGAAACTAGCAAGTCATTTAATTCTCCTTTCCTTCTCCATAATTCATTCCTATTGTTGATCTGGCGCATGCGTATCAACAGTCTTGATTTGATCTGATCGTTGACTATTCCTCCAACAATCCTTTAAGCCTATGGTCACTTATATGACTGACGTTTGTTACATGAGATGATCAACACTATCAATTTATTGATTAGATGGTTGTTGAGGCTTCTCACCTTTTCATGTGCATCGATCGGCTTCTCAATCTTTCTGTCAATCCTGATGACATTTCTACAATGCACTCTTCCTTCTGAGCTTTGATCTTCATATGCTAACCTTCCTGAGATTTAATCTTTGGCATACTACCATACTATTTCACATTCTCATCCTTTGCATACTTTCAATGTATTTTCCTTCTGAGCTTTTAACTCTGCATATTGTTTGACATTCTCTTCTAACTGATATACTGTTGACATCAATGACAATTTCATCTATGATAAATAAACAATGAAAATTCATCATAACATCTTATCATCACATCATAATGACATCGACTGTTGACATCAATGACAACATATCAATGACAATATGTCCAACAATATCCCCCTTTGTCATTGATGGCAACAAACCAACTTCATACACAATCTCCCCCTATGATGATTATTTTCTCTATGAAGTTACTCTCCTTCTTTGACATCAATTGAAAAGGGTTGCTCCCCTTATGATCAACCTGTGTTTGTCTTCATTTTTTTGACCAAAATATGAGCTTGGGTAACTCTCCATATATTCATGTTCTGCCTGCCATAATTGTATGACTCCCCCTGTCAATATGCTCTCTCTGCCTCTGACTACTCTCCCCCTTTGTTTCTGAAAGGGTAACTCTTCCTGACAAGGTCTCTTCTCCTGTTAATTTTAAAAACTCTTGGCATAATCCTTTGATTTTGTAGAACCCAATTTAAACTTCCTTTTATTTATTTTTTGTATTTTCTTTCTTTGGCTAACAAATTAGGACTTCATCAGAATTTGATATTGTCCCATATTCTTCTATCGGTACTTCATTTTCTTGAGATTGATTTATCTCATATTGAATTTCACATTCTTTATTAGGACTTTTACCCATAATGTTCTTATTATTAGTTTCTTCATTTTCAGGTGTAACAACATCTTTCTTGCTTTCTCCTTCATATTTTCTTCTCCATATCTTTCTGTGAGATATTCTTCTTTTTGGCTCTTCTCTAACTGTGTTTTTCATCTCCTTTATTCTTCCAACTTTTATTAGGATTTGTCATTGACTTGAATGACTTATTCAAATATTGACTTTTTATATTCTTGCAGTTTTAATATTTGTGCCCAAACCTATCACAGTTGTAACATCTCATTGTATGACAAAATTTTGCTGTGTGCCCAACAAAATTACATCTCCAACATCTAATTGAGTTTTTGTATTTTCTTGCATATCCTTTCTCTAGTTTCTTCCAGTCCATTGATTTATGGCCAAAGCTATGACAAGAAAAGAAATAGCCATTGAAGGTGTTTCCATTCTTGATTTTATTTTGGCTTGAAGGATATGTCATTTGATTTTCTTCATCCTTTTTACTTCTATAGCTGTCTTCCTTAACAAAGTTCATGACTTGTAATTGATTTGTACTTGCACTTTTTCCTTTTAAGAAGGATGATCCTTTCTCAAGTTTGTAAATGGTGCTCCATTTGTTATTGTCTTCTTTCTTATTGTATCCAAGACAATTTTTTTCATCAGATGATCTTTGGCTCTTCCAAATCTTATCTAGGATAGCTGAGAAATTCTAGAAATTGACAATATTATTTGTCTTTTCATTCACCTTTTTGAGATTGATTGTTTCTAACTTCAACATGTGGCATATTCTTCCTTTTTATTCAACTGAATCTTCAGGGCTTCTTCCACTTCTTTAGCATGTTCAAGTTGAGTCTTTAGATTGATGACTGTTTCTTCTGTCTCATCAAAGAATTCTTTGCATTTAATAGATTTTTCTTATGTCTTCAATTCTTCCATATCTTTTGTTAGATCAAAAACTTTAGTTTTCAATATTTTGATTTCTTCCTCATATTCTAGTTGAATCCTTTTGAGGTTGATGGCTTCTAATTCAAACATTTGGCATGATTCTTCCTTTTTAGTTATTTGGATCTTCTGGGATTCTTTATTTTTCTTAGCTTCTTCAATTTGAGTCATTATATCTGCATTATTACTTTCATTTATCTTTTTGAAATTGATGATTTCCAATTCCAACATGTGGTAAGAATTTTCTTTCCTTGTTAACTGGATCTTTAGGTCTTCTTCGCTTTCTTTAATTTCTTCAAGTTGAGTGTTTAGACTGTTAACTAATTCTTTTGATTCTTTTAGTACTTCTTTTCTTTTATTGTCATGTTTCTTTAATTATTCCATTTCTTCTGTTAGATTAATAACTTTGGTTTTCAAACTTTTAATCTTTTTTTTTTTTGTTTTCTAGCTGAAACTTTTGTTCATGCTCTTCATGGTTAGATTGATCTAGTTGTTGTAGTAGCATCATATCTTTATGTTGAAGTTTCTCCAACTCTTCTAGAGTGAACAGGGTTGTGTAATGGAGACTGTCAAGAGCCTCCACAGGAAGTTTAATATGCATATAATTTCATGGTTCCAAACGAATCTCTCCTATAGTAGCTGCAACATCAGTTTTAAGATTATGTAATTTTTCTTTAGTGATTACTGAGGTATGCCTAAATTCCTTGATGAGGTTGTCTTCCTCATTGTTTACTGAGATAAAATCCTACATTTCATTAAGATTAGAAATATTTTTCTCTGAACTATTTTTTTCAATTTGATTGCAATTTTTCTTTTCTTTATCTTCTTCATTATCTTGATAAGAACTATCTTCTTCTGAGTCTTGTCACTCACTTTGACTGGATTTATCTTCTTCTTGTGTTTCATTCTGATAACAATTTTCTAGTTGGAGCCATAATTATTTAGCATATTTGTAGTGTCTCATCTTTTCTCTGACTTGGTCTCACAATCCATCCTGAATTTCTTTTAAGGCTACTGAAATGTTTCTCCTTGATTCCTTTGTAGTTTTGGATTTTCTCTTTGAAGTAGTTAAGTGTCAGGGCTTACTTACTACCGAATCCCAAAGTCCAGATCCTCTTGATTTCAAAAATCTTTTCATATTTTCCCTCCATGATAAATAATATGTTCCATCAAATAAGGGAGCTTCATTTATGGAGATAACAATTTGTCGACTCATTTCTTCTGAATCTACCTTCAGTGTTTAAACTGTGCTTAAGGAACCTGCTCTGATACCAATTGTTGAAATGGGTACTTGACACTGAGAGGGGGGGATGAATCAGTGTAAAAAAACTTTGGACAATTTTCCACTTTTCACAAATTAAATGAACAACAAATATTTATTTCATTTTCTCAATCAATATATATATAATAATAAATATTTTATTTATTAAATAACTTGAATGAATACATAAGATCAATCTTTGAATATCATATTCATACAATTATGAGAGACCCAACTCTTTGTTACAAGACCCAACTTGTAGTTCTCATATCCAACTGAGAAATGAGGAATCCACCCCTCATAACAAGTCCCAACTTCTTGATCTCAGATCCAATTGAGATGTGAGGAATCCAATCCTCATACAAGACCCAGCTTGTAAACAAGCACCAACCTCATAGAATGAACCTTCATTCAATCCATTATATATTAACATATATACGTCAAAAAATTCAAGTACACATCTTCTCACCATTCCTTCTTGTTTATATAGTCTTCCAACTGGTGTGAATTTGAATTATTGTGTCTTTTGATATTTGAACCATTGTACCGTTTCATTTAAAATGATAATATTAATCTTTAATTAATATCATTTTTCCTTTTATCCTTTATTCATAATGCTCATGAATTACTCTCTTTTAATCATGACTGTGTGTTGGTTCTTTTGTCTTCATGAGTTGATCACAGACATCGATAGACCCATCATATCATTCTCATGCTTCTGCTGCATTCTCTGTTCACCAATAGATCATATTTGATCTCTTTATCGATTCTCTGTAATGTTCTAGTGTTAACTCTCTGTCAAAGTAATATGTATGAGGCGCTTCCTTCAAACCATTTTCATATGATCACAGGCATAGAACCACGGGCTTATCAATTTAAGTGATGCATTCATTTTACCCTTATTTCTCTATTCCATACGACTAACGGTGGTGACCAGATGCTAGGCCAAACGAGCACTTGAGCACTTATCAAAATCATTGGTCATGATTTAATCTCCTGATGAGATGGACGACTGTCGAGACTTCTCCCTTCAGGACTTCAGGAATTCTCCGTTCGGGACTTTCAACCTGTCAAATCTTCCGAATAATATTTCACCAAATAGATCAGATGGTTCAGACTTATTTCGTGGAACCAGATCAATGGTCATATTCAATCCTTACACTTCTTAATATGACGTCTAGATATTAATCAAGCATTGATATGTATGGCCACCATTTACTTCGGGACTTCGACTATTCTACTTACGCTATCCTTCCACTGTATTTGATCAACAGTTGAGAATGCACCTGAAGTGTTCTTGAGATCAGAAGACTCGCATCCACTTCGGGACTTAGGCATTTGGGACTAAGGGAATTTGATGGTGGTGAAACTCTCAAAGTAAAACTCCCAGAGTGACGTAGCTTTCTTACAGTACTTGATGACGTGGAACGATCCGAGTAGTTTCCACGTGTCACTCAGATTCATGATTTACACGTACATGAAATGTTGATTTCAACTTGACACTTGTCATTATCTGACTGTGCCATGTGTCCTTGTTGACATTTTATGTTGACATGGTCTACCACATGTCCTTATTGACGTGGTCTGTTGATGTAGATCTCCCTAATATAATGGTCAGAATAGTATCTTAAATGTATCTCATATCGACGATTGAGAGTTACTTCAAATTTTCGGCTTTTGGGACTTCGGATAATTCAATATATCGACTTCACAATACTTTCGAAGTAAGATTCCTCGAAGTGTAACTTCCTCACAATTTTTAACCCGAAACAAATGTTGTTCAATGATCATGGTTTTAGATCGATAGCTTAATCTATCTGTGATACTTCTTTGCCTTGGATTAAATCCAATGACTCTTCTTCTATCTTATCCTGTCCTTCCACTTTGGAAGTGATCCAACGGCTGAGAAGATTCTTGAAGTAGATCAACAATCAAGGATGATTATGGGGTCTTCAACTAGCATGACTTTTAAGATTATCATCGAGTTCCGCAATGGAAACTGTTAATTGGTAGTGGAACTGATTTCAACCATAGATCTATTGTCGAGTGACCATCAACGGGCGATGTGGATTGTGGAACCACAACTTGCAAGTGGTTTAATTTGTTACACAAGATCTGCAATTTATCCCTATCGTTGATCTGATCCTTGTGTATCCGACGGTCATGAATTAATCTGACTTAATATGATCATTTGTTGGATCAACCATAGTCGTCGATATTTGAGTTTATGAGATATGATGATCTAGACCGACTGAGGGATTGGAACTAGCGAGTCATTTAATTCTCCTCTCTCTGCACAATTCATTCATGTCGTTGATCTGGCACATGAGTATCAATAGTCTTAATTTGATCTGATTGTTGACTATTCCTCCAACGATCCTTTAATCCTATAGTCACTCATATGACTGACGTCTATTACATGAGATGATCAACACCACAAATTTCTTGATCAGACGATTGTTGAGGCTTCTCACCTTTTCCTGTGCATCGATCGACTTCTCAATCTTTCCATCGATCCTAACAAAATTTCTACAATGTGCTCTTCTTTATGAACTTTGATATTCATTCACTAACCTTCCTGAGCTTTAATATTTGGCATATTGTTTAACATTCTCATCCTTTGCATACTTTCAATGTGCTTTTCCTTCTAAGATTTTAACTTTGCATACTATTTTACATTCTCTGCTAACTGATATATTGTTGACATCAATGACAATTTCATCTATGATAAATCAACAATTTCAATTCATCATAACATCTTATCATCACGTCATAGTGACATCGACTGTTGACATCAATGACAACATATCATGAATGACAATATGTCCGACAAACCCATACCCCAACACAAGAAGAGGAAATCATTCAGGGAAGTGGCCACCCAGGCCTTGACATAAGAGGACCTAGAGAAAATGTGATATCAAGTAAAGGAAGTGATGAACAAATCATTTCAGCATGCATCACAGAAACAAGAGGAGATACACACATATGTGTAGGAGAAGATAACTTCATTGCGTTATCTTTTGGAAGTAGCCAAGATAAAACCAGAGAAAAGAATAGAGGAAGAACATATGGAGAGTACAACGAAGATTATATAAGCAAGAGTGACGACTTCTCACCCATCAAAAGCATCAGTAGAGCACCAAATGATAAAGATATCACCAGGATCTATAGAGCTCCCTTTGACAGATATGCAAGAGAAATCACACGCATTAAGTCACATTGACTTAGTCTTGTCGCAGTTGTTGATGAATGTATTAAAGGGTTTGCATGCAAGTGTTACACAGGAGAGAAATTTGTGCACAAAGTTGATGATGATGGAGTTGATCAAAGTGACAAATGATAAGGCATCATTGCAGATGGAATATGAAAAATTTATAATGGAGTGGGACGAGGTCGAACAAAAATAAGAAAGGCTACAACAAGCAATCCAAAAGGTTTATAGGGTCATTCTGGAGGTCCTGATAGAAGTAGATGCTCCATTAGAAGAGAAAGTGTTGAATATTAGCAAATCCATTCAAGTCTTCCGCATGAATATAGTAGACTTAGAAGCATGCACTACGCCAAGAAATCCACCTGAGGATAGGGAGAAAAGGGAGAAGACAATGATGAAAATAGTGGAAAGTACTAAGATTTTGGAGGAGGAGTGTGCCAAGTTGTATGAAAAAATCACACAAGTATGGACTCAACTAATAGAAGATGCAAAGTTACAAGGAATAGAGAAGAAGTTGCAGGTTGTGCAGGACAAGGCGCAAAATTCTAAAGAGACGATGAGCACTCTGCTACCAACAAAAAACATGGTTGCAATCATGGAGAATATGAATTTGTACTTAGACATAAACCAAATGATAGAATAACAATAGGCTCCCACGTAGAAGATTGAGACACTGCAGGAGGAAGTGTTTCGGGTAACACAAAAAGTTGTATTTGCATAAATCATAGCGAAGAAGACAGTGCAAGAGAGTTTAGAAAAGTAGAAGACCCACATTATTGCAAAGACAATAGAAGGAATTTTGCAATAGGAAACAAAAGTAAAGGAAAAGGTCATGACTACAAGAGAAACGTTCTAGAAGTTCATTGCGACATGGAAGAAGGACTCAAGTGGATTAGGACAAGCCACAGGTGAGTGTTGGGGGCCTGTTGGAGCAGGACATTTTGGGATTAGATTTGGGAGTCGCACAAGAGAAAACCATGCGACAAGTCAGGTAGGGAGCAACACGCGTGGAAGAAAGGAAGGAAGTTAGCACATTTTCAGGGGTCAACACGTGCAAAAGGCAGAAGACAGTTAGAAGTTAGGCCTTTTGGTCCATTTCATAATGGGCTAAGCCCTAATGTAAAGGTGTAAATATGTAAATAGATATCATGTATGAGCACAGTGTGCACCTTATATAAGAGATGATCTTGAATAATAATATAAGAAGTATGTCATTGTGGACATATCCAATATTGGGTGAACCACGTTCAAATATGGTGTCTCTGTGTTATGTTATGATGTGTGTATTTACTGTTCTATTTATTGCGTGCACTTAATGTATTTTCGTTAATATGAATCTATGATATGATGTTATGGTTTTGCACACATAATGAATGGGATAATGAATGAATGGTAAGTTGAATGGTTATAATGAATGCTCCACATTCCTCCATGACTACGGAAACCTGGTTCATGCAGTCCCCATAGGTACTTGAGGCGAACTTCACCTGCTTGGGGGTATTGTTGAAAGAGATAGTATCTTTAGGGTTTTGTTGGTGAATTAATGTCGAATCCCGGGTCTTCCCATGTGCACCAACACCCTTACTCTAGATTAATATTCTCTTTGATGTGGAGCTTGAGTAAGGGTTGACCAACTTTCTTCAAGCTCAATATTCTTGTTGATAGGGAGTTGATAAAATGGTATGCTTACCATTATTCAAGCTAATAGGTTTATTTTTGAGAAAAAAATATGGAAAGAGTTGACCAATCCTTCCTTTAAACTAATATTCTCGTCGAGGGGGAGTTGGAAAAAGGGTTATATAACCCTTCCTCTAGATTAATATTGTGATTGAGGAGGATCTTGAAGAAGATTTGATCGACCCTTCTTCAAGACGAGTACTCTTTTCAAGAGGGATCTTGGGTAAGGGCTAGCTAACCCTTCTTCAAGATTGAAGGGGGAAACATGTTGCAAGAGGTATTTGAACCTGGGTGGAGAGGATAACAACTTCTCCTCTAAACCACCCAAGATAATCCAATGGACTACAATGTTTGTAACATCTCATTGCACCCTCAAAAATGTTTGGAACATCTCATCACACCCTTAAGCACTTATGTGAGACTAAGATTCTTAGTATTCTCCTAGCGCAAATTGGTCCACAAGAGGAAAAAGTTTCACAAGAGAGATTTGAATCTAGGTAGGGAGGATAGCAACTTATGATATTAAACACCCAAACTATGCCTAATTGACTAAAATGACTGGAAGCAAGAGAGAAATTGTTGGCACCTTCTTAGCTCCAATCAACCCATCACGGGAAAATATGTGACAAGCCAAATTTGAACATTGGATCGGAGGATAACAACTTATCCTCTTAACCATCCAAATTAGACTCCATTGATAATAGAATGTTTAGTAACATCTTTTCTCACCCAAACTCACTTAAGTTGGAGTGGAATTTTTTTTAACATGCTAGCTCTCCTGGCCCACTAGGAGAAAAAATGTTACAAAGAATATTTGAATTTAAGTGGGAAGATAATAACTTATGCTTTTAATGACCCATACGTATGTATATGAAGAAAACCATTAAATCCAAGAAGAGTGTGTCGTTATAAAAATTGATAAAATGGTACATCAATTAATGTCAATACATGTCACAATTATAGAAATTTTCGCCACTCGATTACCGTCATAGCCGCCGCTTCCCATGGGGCTATTTTCTTCCAACATTTTTGTTTTTGAAAGCTGCAATTTGTTTTTCTGGAAGGATGGAATTGAATTTAAGCAAACACCAACTACTAGAGTTGTATTCATGCGCGTAACCAAAGATTTACTATTGTGTCATAAAAAGTATGCAGTAGAGCAACCTCACATGACGTATACTTCCAGGTAACGACTCACCGTGACAAAATATTGTGGAAATAATCCATTGCTATCATCTTTCACTTTTTGCCAAAATTGACTGGACATACGAGAATGAAGAAAAGGGACATCCGCAACATACATTTCCAAGAATTCGTAATGTGTCACACTTATAACAAGGGTTGCATGGCAATGTAGTCCCTGCCGAGCTAGATAAATTTAATTGCAGATGTAATAAGGATGGCGAGGTAAGTGGGAAACACATGTCAAACAACATCAATAGAAGTAAATGTAGATTTAATAAGGATTGAGAAAATCAAAGAAACGTTTTTAAGATTAATTTCTTTTTTATATGACAAAAAGTTGAGATTGAGATTAAAAATTATTATGGTATGTATGGTCTTTACTACCATCCAGGTACTATGTCTACAAAAGAATTAAAG
>JASDQU010171072.1:0-12654 GCA_032191745.1 Picea mariana | reverse complement strand
AAAATGTTGATAATAGAGATAATTTTAGTAGACCAAATAATGCCCCTCATATCCTCCCAAGAGATCCAAGAAATAGAGATAGGGATGATCAAAAAGTCCAAGCCCCTCTACAAAACAACCTTGTTGCCGATGAAGAAGGAGAGGATGAAGAAACTGATCCTAAAATCCATTGCCTTGGTGACACCTTTTCATCCCCTCATTTGACCCAATCTGCATATGAAAAGTCTCTCATGGATAGTCAATTAAATGAATTATGAAAAGGAGAAAAAACAAATGACAATCCTAATAGATACAACCCGAGGTCCAAAAATAAAGAGGGAAAAACTGACACTTCTGATCAACTCACTATAACAAAAAAGTTTGGTAAGCATGTGTCAGCTGGCAGCAAAGAAAAAGATGCACAAAGCCCTCAAGCAATGGTTAAGAATCCCACCCCAAAAGTTAAGGAGATTCTGAAATCACCATCTTCCTTCAACTTTGAAAGTGAGATTCAAAATATCAAAATCCCTATACCTTTTTTGGAGCTAATAAAAAATGAGGAATTCAAAAGATATCTTTCCAAAATGCTGCAGCCCAAACCTTCCTCCAATTCCATTGATTCAGTCAACCTTCAAGATGAAAAATCAATAGTCATCCTAGGACCTTTGATAGAAGATAGAGATGATTCATCCCCTCCTTTCTATACATTATTGAACATTCATGATAAAGTGCTGCACAACTGCTTGATGGACTCAGGGGCATCTCACAATCTCATGCCAAAAATACTCATGTATGAGTTTGGCTTGGAAATTACAAAAACATACCATGAGTTATACTCTTTTGACTCTAGGAAAGTGAAGTGTCTTGGGGTTATCCAAGATCTGGTTGTGACCTTGTTTCAGTTGCCCATGAAAAGTGTGGTCATGGATATTGTGGTGGTTGATGTCCCTGCTAAGTTCAGTATGCTCTTGTCAAGATCTTGGATAAAAAGACTAGGGGGAACCTTGCAGATGGACGTTACATATGCCGCTATTCCTGTGTTTGGGGGAGAACATAGAATGCTTTACAACGAGGCTCAATTAGCCTACATCATCAATGATGAAGCAAACCATACCAACCATCCTAGTTTTTCACTTGACACTGATTTAGGATCCAGTATATTGCAGCTCACTGATGCTCCTCAACCTCCTCTTGAATTAGAAAACAATCCATTACCTTTTGTGAAGATTCTCCTCCAAATACCTCTGTTTGGAAGATGTTTTTTTATGGAGCCTCTTCTAAGGAATGTGTTGGTGCTGGAGTAGTCTTTGTTCCCCCTACTGAAGAGATCATATCTTTGTCCTACAAGCTCAAATTTTAAACTACAAACAATGTGGCAGAATATGAAGCTCTTGTTTTGGGTTTGAGGGCCGCCAAAGACATGGGGATTGAAGAGCTAACAATGTTTAGAGATGTTGAATTAATTGTCCATCAAATAAAAAATCTATATCAAGCTAAATAGCCCAGGATAAGGAATTATGGAAATGAAGTTTGGGATCTTGGTTTTTAATATCTCTTTTGTTCCAAGAGAGAAGAACAACATGGCAAATTCTTTGGTTGTTTCAACAAGTAATTTCAGAGTCCCTTTGCCACCTAAACTCAAATATGATGTAGAAGTGAAGTATAGACCCTCTATACCTGACAATGTCAAACATTGGAAGGTTTTTGAGGATGATCTTGAGATTAAAATATTTCTTGAGACAGTGGATGAGTTTTCTGCCTTACATATTGATCAAGATCATGATACTAAAAATAACCCTCATGTTGATGTTTTTCTAAATAAAATTGCTAACCATCATATTGTTCAGTTGCCTTGTAACCATATTCCAAAAGGACTAGTTTCTTTAGAGAGATTGTTCGACATAAATGATGTTGTTGTAAAGGTTAAAGGTTCAACTGAAAATGCTGATGTGACTGAATGCAATGTGGGTATAGAGGAGGATCCAAAATATGTCAAGTTGTCTAGAAGCTTGTCAAAGGAACAAAGGGCTGAATATGTTAAGCTGTTAAAAGAGTTTGCTGATGTGTTTTCTTGGAAATATTAAGATCTGAGAACATATGACACAAACATCATTGAACATAAGATCCCTTTGAAAGAGGAGACCAAGCCATTTTGGCAGAAACTTAGACATATAAATCCTATGCTACTGCATATTATGGAAAAAGAGGTAAAAAATCTTTTGGATGCCAAGATTATCATTCCTTTGAGATACTCTGAATGGGTGTCTAACTTGGTCCCAATGAGAAAGAAGAATGGGGAAATCAAACTTTGTGTCGATTTCAGAAATTCAAATAGAAGCTCCAAGAAACATAATTACCCCTTACCAAAGATGGAGCACATATTGCAGAGGGTGACATGTTCATCTAGGATGTCTATGATTGATGGATTTTCTGGCTAGAATAAGATCTCAGTGTTTCCTAAAGATAGAGAGAAGACAACCTTCACTACTCCTTGGGGCACATTCATGTATGCTAAAATTCCATTCGGATTAATGAATGCAGGAGCGACCTTTTAGTGAGCCATGTACATTGCCTTTATTGGGGAGAAGGACAAATTTGTAGTCATCTATTTACATGCAATTACAATGTTCTCACAATCTTATAAAGAACATTCTCATCATTTGAAAAAGGTCTTCTTGAAGTGCAGAAAGTTTTGTCTCTCTCTCAATCCTAAAAAGTCATTGTTTGCAATGAAGGAGGGGAAATTATTGGGGCACATTGTATCAGTTGAAGGGGTAAGAATTGATTCAAGGAGAGTAGAAGCCATTCCGACCTTGTCTCTCCCTAGATCCAAGAAAGAAGTTCAATCTTTCTTGAGGAAAATCAAATTTTTAAGAAGGCCATTTCAAATTTTGCTGAATTGTTAATTACATTACAGCCATGCCGAGGAAAGGAAATGAAATCAAATGGACTACCGAGTCTCAAAATTATTTTGATCAAATAAAAAAGGCTTTGACTGAATCACCTATGCTCATCATCCCTGACTACTCCAAGGATTTTCTGATATTTTCTTTTGCTTCATTTGACACAGTAGTTGTTGTTTTATTGCAGAAAAATGTAGAAGGGTTAGAGCAGCCTATCGCCTTTTTCAGCAGGGCATTGAGGGATGTAGAAATAAAATATGACATCATGGAAAAGCAGGCTTATGCTTTGGTCAAATCCCTCCAGGCTTTCAGAGTATATGTTTTGCATTTAAAAGTTGTTGCATATGTCCCTTTAGCCTTAGTGAAAGAGATACTTATCTAGCCTGACATAGATGGGAGGAGAAGCAAATGGATTGCCAAAATGCTGGAATTTGACCTTGAAATAAAGCCCACTAAATTGGTTAAAGGCCAAGGTTTAGCTAGGTTGTCGGCTGAATCAAATTGCAAAGCTTTGGGGGTTAATTTCATAAACATTAGCTCAAAAAATCAACAAGCTAAGTTGTCTAATAAAGGTTCTCAGGTTAGCCCCAAATTGGCAGAATGCACTTGGTACAAGGACATCATATATTTTCGGTAGAAGTTGTAGCCTCCTGATGGTTTGGAAAAGAACAAGGTAAGGTATTTGTAGCTCAAAGCAATCAGATACTATCTTATTGACCAATTTTTGTATTGGAAAGATCCTCTAGGAGTGATTTTGAGATGTCTTGATCCACAAGAGACCCAAAAGGTTATGTTTGATTTTCATGACATTTTATGTGGGGGCCATCACTTATGGAGAACCACAACCTATAAAATCCTCAGAGATGGGTATTTTTGGCCTAGCCTTTTTACTGACATTTGTGCAAAGATTAGAGCTTGTGTCAAGTGCCAAAAGTTTTCTAGAAAGCAACAACTCAAATATTTTCCATTGAAGCCTGTGGTAGCTTTAGGACCATTTCAACAGTGGGGCTTAGACTTCATTGGGGAAATCCATCCTGCTTCAAGTGGTCATCATAGGTGGATTTTGACTACCACTAATTACTTCACCAAGTGGATAGAAGCCATCCCTACAAGGAATTCATCCCAAAAGGTAATCATTAGTTTTCTTGAATATATGATGTCAAGATTTGGTTGTCCGAGCAAAATTGTTATTGATAATGTTGCATCTTTCAAGGTTGAACCGTTGATCAAGTTTTGTAAACAATATGGGACTACATTGGTTCATTTTACTCCTTACTACCCCCAAGGGAATGGATTGGCAGAATCCTCTAATAAGAGCCTTATAAATATCATCAAGAGATTGTTAGAAGACAACAAGAAAGCATGGGACTCAAAGATGAAATTTGCTTTGTGGGCTGATAGAGTTACAACAAAGAGATCACTTGGTGTCTCTCCTTTTCAACCTGTGTATTATGGACCATGTCAACAATCGTCTATATGGACCGTGTCAGCAATAGCGCTACTGAATTTGCAGGAACATTTGATAGATGGCGCTAACAAATTCACATAGTTGTTTTGATGAGTGGTGCTACTGAATCTGCAGAAGCTATTTCGGGAGGGCCCCTACGGAATTGCACGCAATCATTACACAATATTGGCGCTATGAAAACTGTAGACCTGTTTTGGAGGAGGCACTATAAAATTTGCAGAGTTGTTTTGCAAAGGGAGCTACAGAACCGACTACCCAATGTGCTACTAAATGGTGCTACGAACTGACACCTACAATCAAGGGATTCAAATTCATGAATCCTTTGGATGGTTGATGATGTGGAGAGAAGAGAGGATCACAGGTGGCAGCATGGAGGCAACATTCAACCCCTGGAGGACACTTGGCAATGAAAAGGAGTGCGCCTAAAGGGAGACATGTCATTTAATTTTTTTTGGAGTGGTTGCCAACATGGTTCCTATTTTGTAGCAGTTTGTTAAAAGATGTTAGCATAGGTGTTAGAATGGTAACTGTTTTAGAGAATCCTAGGGGAGGGAGGCCAACTCACACCTCTAGTTGTTGCCTTTCCTTTTTGGTTATAAATACACATTCTAAATGATTAATGAGTTTGGAATGGTTGAGTTGGGCTCCCTGATTGTAATATTTTTGACTAAGTAGATTGTTCTCTGGTTATGTATTGGACTTGAGAATTTTTGATTCATACAAGTCAGTTTCTCTTTATACCATCTTGTTTCCTCTTATGCTGAAGTACTCATGATTGGATGATTCATATGAGATTGTTATGGTTTTGTTATGATGAATGTTTGATTATAATATTGCTATGATTTTGTTCAGACAATGGGATTGAAACTTTGGATGATGCTTTCTTGAGACAATGGGGGGATAAAAAAGATTTTCTTTATTATATCACAGAATTTGGATCCCTTAAGAGGAAAGAGGGAGAATATGTTTTAGACTTCTCAAAGAGATTCAATAAAATGTACAACAAGATTCCTACTGAAATAAAGCCTACAAAAACCTCTGCCAAGATCACCTATGCCAATGCTTTTGACCCTGAGTTTTTACTTCTACTAAGAGAAAGAAGATATACCTCCTTAGCTCATATGCAAGATGCAACCTTAGAAGTAGAATCTAACATAGTGGCAGCTGACAAACTTAAGGGAAAATATGATAGGGACAAGAGAAAAAGTAGAGCTGTAGCCTCAACCTCTGATTCCTTTGTTGTCCATCCTCAAGTTGATGAACTTACAAAATTGGTAAAATCACTTTCTGATGAAATGGAGAAATTAAAGCTTGAAGGAAAATAGACCTATAGGAACACACAAAATGCTGATAATAGAGTTAATTTCAGAAGACCAAATAATGCCCCTCAGATCCTCCCAAGAGATCAAAGAAATAGAGATAGGGATGATAAAAATGTCCAAGCCCCTCTACAAAACAACCTTGTTGCCGATGAAGAAGGAGAGGATGAAGAAACTGATCCTGAAATCCATTGCCCTGGTGACACCTCTTCATCCCTTCATTTGACCCAATCTGCATATGAAAAGTCTCTCATGGATAGTCAATTAAATGAATTAAGCAAAGGAGAAAAAATAAATGACAATCCTAATAGATACAACCGGAGGTCCAAAAAGAAAGAGGGAGAAACTGACACTTCTGATCATCCCACTAAAACAAAAAATTATGCTAAGCCTGTGGCAGCTGGAAGCAAAGAAAAATATGCACAAAGTCCTCAAGCAATGGTTAAGAATCCTACCCCAAAAGTTAAGGAGATTATGAAATCTCCATCTTCCTTCAGCTTTGAAAGTGAGATTCAAAAAATCAAAATCCCTGTACCTTTTTTGGAGCTGATAAAAAATGAGGAATTCAAAAGATATCTTTCCAAAATGCTATAGCCCGAACCTTCCTCCAATTCCATTGATTCAGTCAACGTTCAAGATGAAAAAACAACAATCATCCTAGGACCTTTGATAGAAGATAGAGATGATTCATCCCCTCCTTTCTATACATCATTGAACATTCATGATAAAGTGTTGTACAACTGCTTGATGGACTCTGGGGCATCTCACAATCTCATGTCAAAAACAATCATGGATGATCTTGGGTTGGAAATTACAAAAACATACAATGACGTATACTCTTTTGACTCTAGAAAAGTGAAGTGTCTTGGGGTTATCAAAGATCTGGCCATTGAATTTTTCAATCTCTATTCTCTAGCTGCTCGCCATTCTTTAACACAATTCTTTAAAGATTTCTAACTTATGACTCTTACTGAACCTAGGGTTTAGCTCATATCCAAGGTTTTTATGCCAAGCTCTGATATCACATGTTAGGAAACGAGACACACTTCCACACTAAACCTAGTAGAATAGAGGAAGTAAGATATAAACAAGAAAGTAAATGACAAAGCAAACACAAAGTACACATAGATTTTACCCTGGAAACTCAAACTGGGAAAACCAACATTCGCTTAGCATTCTTCTCTCTTTTTGTCTTATTCATTCATAATAAAAAGGTTACATGTCTAACCTTGGTCCACACCTAATACACAATCGACATCATACCCTCTTGCTTAGAAAAGAACAACCTTGTATCCAATTTTCCTTACATCTACATGACCAACAACCTCTTCGATTACAATCTCTTGGCGATTAACCATTGATCATCTAAATATTAGCTTTTACAACATTACAACATGCCTTCTTTATAGGCTTTACAGTAGGTAAAAGCCTAAATAAACGACGCCCAAAAATAGTTACAGATCCACGCATATTGGCTACAAATCTCGTGAATCTTGGGATTCTGTTATAGTCGAATACCAAGTCAGATTACCATCGACTACTAGTCGACCTTCATTCAGTCTTCTATAGGTTGTTAGATGCCCGCATGTCGACCTCTTGTGGGTTGACTTCTTTGACTTTACTCGATCGAGCAACCTCAACCTTCGACTTGTTGTCAATGTCTTCGACTTCATCTTTACCCGGTTTAACCACCTCGACCTTCGACTTGCTGTCAATTCCTTCAACTTCGTCTTTACCCAATCGAACCACCTTGACCTTCAACTTAGAATGTCAGTCGATCCACCTCGATTATACTTTCACTACAAATAATATAACAACCCAACACCCTCGACAATATCCCCATTTTTTACTAGAGCAGATATGTGTTCATCCCTAATATTTTAAGTAGGTCCTACCCGTGCCACCTTAACAAACTTTTTAATGGGCCCTTTAGCATATTTTCCCACAACATGTCCCATATTGTGACAACAGACACACCAGATAAGCACATTTATTTATTCTAACACCTGAACATAGGTCCGATCTCCCACCACTAGTTTGATTGATTCATACAAACTTTCCACAATGTCAAGCTCCACGATGATTTGTGCCAAGACCCAACCTAATATCAACTTATAATATGAATCAACTGCAACGTAATGACCCAAAGTATCCGCAATTTCCCAGAACCTCGCTTCAGTCCAATACTCTAGCGAGGGGTTTGGAAATTTAATCCACACAGGGACACTATTAAAACCCTCAATGGAGGCATCAAACAAATGGTGTTAGGGTTTCGCACATAACACTTGTCTGTCCCAAAACCAGGGCATTGACAAAATCCATTGCAAATCCGCCTTCTCCTTAAAAACAAACCCTATCCATTCCTTGGAGAGTATATGGAAAGTGGGGGAATAACCTAAAACCGGATGCCATTGAAACTCCATCCATTATAGCAAGACCCCCATAGATATCCTATGCTATCCAAAATTCCAAACTAGGGATTTACCATCGAGGTCCGTGATTTGAGCCACCTAAAGGTTCTTACCAACAACCAATGCTACATCGCCCCCTAGATCTAATCGTCTTCTATCTCTTTTCCCCCATGACCTAATACCCAAAGTCATTGTCTGTAGTTCCTCCACACCTAGGCGACTACCAATATCGCCTAAACCCCTGATTTCCATGGGAGAGGAGAAAATGGAGCATACTGTCACTGTTTGGGATCGCACCAAGGGAGGGTTCAGATCAAGAGAGTGATTGAGGCTGAGGAGAAGCTCGATCCTCTAGAATAACTGCCAACAAAGTACCTCGTCGGGAGTGGATCGATGACTGACTTGCACTGTCATGATTTGATCCTGGAAGTACAAGTTTCTGACTTAGATAATAAAGTTCAAGGTTGGAATAGCCAAAACACACTTGTGAACTAACATCACCCTAATCATATCCAACCTCTTTCTTTATGACCGGATCGCTGAAAAGATATGACTCCAATAATAGATCCTCAGAATAATCAACCAATTGAGGTGGATCCTCCATGTGCTCTCCACATATATTGACGCATGACACAACCAAAAAAAAACCCTACCTAAACCCTAGAGAGAACTATGGTTTCCATAGCCACCGTTTCTTTGCAATATGTCAACATTATATTAAACTATCACATTATAAACGAATATGTTTTAATTTAAAAACATAACCTACTAAATTCTTTTAAAATCAATCTTATTCACCACACAATAAGTACATGTTTTGTAAAAATCGAGATTAAATAGAGACATGAAGGAGGATATAGGGTTTCAAGGGAATGCTTTCCATCGCTTGCTTCTATCAACATCTCCATCTTGTAACGATAACATGCTCTAAAGATGATACAATTTCTCGACATTGGGATTTTCTAGGTTCTCAATGTCTCTAATCATATGTTTGGCCCACAAGTTCTTAGCATGTGTTATTCCCATAATCCCCATCCCTCCTATATCAACGGGGGAGCAACACAAACCCCAATTGATTCGATGGAAGTGTAATACCCATGGTTCTAACCCTTGGAATATATTGGATAAAACGATGTATGTGTTGCAATGATGTGATTAATTGATTGGTGTCAATCAAGGATGGCTAAGTTGTAATGACCCCTTAATGTAAAATGTTAATATGTTGTAAATATTCCTAGTAAAAATCCCAAGGCCAAGATCCGACAAAGAATGGTGGATGTTTTAGAGATAGGCTTAGTGACTTATGTTTAAGTGGTGTGTTGTTAGCCACCATAAGGTAATGTTACCGTGGTGAGTTATGTATCATGCAAAGGTCAATATGAAATATTTAAAAGTCCATCAAAGAGGTTTATTAAGAGAAACAAAGGGGATATGAGTCTAGGAGAGGGGAAGAGGAAAGAAGTTCCTTGGGAAGAGTGACACATTAAATAATGTCACCCCATGTTCTTGGAATAAGTACTACATTTTTGCTCGTGATATATTACAAGCTTCCTCGCTTATCGTTGACTTGAGGTGTCCTTACAACAATTCATCATGTTTATTGGGAAGGCATGCATGCCTCATGCGAAAGGGAAATATATAATGTGTAAATTTCATTTCAGAGAGGTTGTTATTCCATCATTATTCCATTCCCGTCAAGGCTACAAGGGGGAACTTGTATGCACTTCCAAAGTTGCCATATTGCTTCTATTCAACAAGATAAACCTATGAGCTTGAGTGGTTGTAGAGTTTGTGGTGTGGAAAGGGGTTTGGGTTGGCAAGATAAGGCGTAGGTTGATTTTAAAGGGACAATCCATGGTTGTAGAGTGAGCCAAGAGACTAAACAATTTGAAATCCCATAACTCTCTTTTATAAAAGAGTGTTAAATGTGATTGAGATAAGGTCTACCAATTCTAAGTATTCCTAAAGAGAAATTAGCGATGCCAACTCCTTGTGCTCATCACAATAACTAGACATAAAGGATTCCAAAGGAACTATATGGTAGATAAAAGAGATCCTAAGCTTATGTTGTTTCTCATTGAGAAAAAGAGGCTTGTGACTAATTGAATCCTAGGTGAGATGCATTGAGAAGCTTTCCCCAAGGGAAACCATGGCAAGTGTGTGGTTCTATATATAGTCTTTAGTGTTGTGGGTTACAATGGGTGAGAAGAAGATCCAATAGCTATCAATTTCGCTTGTGATATCATAGCCATGTTTGGGGGTGGCATCTACAACAAATGCCTATGATTGGATGGCGAGTCACTCCTTTTCAACTGATTCAGTAAACACATTCATGAAAAGACTAATGCTTATCTTTGTTTGGAATTTTTCATTTAATTTCCTTGAAATGTGTTGCTTATGTGATTTTTTTTTGAAGGAAATAGCTCAAATGGATGAAATTTTGTTAATAAGCATGAATGTGAATATGGGTTAGATTTCTATTATGATTTATGTTTATGGAATGTGTTATGCCTTAAATATTGCATATCAAATATGATACGTTGTTGTTATAGGCCAAAATGGTTCATAACTAGAAGATATGATTTGGGAAAGAATAGATTTTTTTTGAAATGAGAGTTATGATGGCCAAAAGGTGCATCCAAGTATGTTGTAGGATGCCTTTGTTATTGTTTGAATTATCCCACAAAAAATTATAAGCCTAAAATAGGCTTGCACTGAAGGAACCTGACAACAAGAGTATTAAGCATTGGTGGTAGTTAAAACTTTGGTGCAAATGTGGAACTTAGTGGTAAGGGACATAGGCTTCCTGATATGTGATGAGATTTTCAATTACTTCCTAATTAATTTAGTAAGCAACTCAAGAGTTGTGCATTTAATTATCAATCCAAGGTCGTATCTTACTTATGATCTATCATGCACTGTATATGCAAGTATAATGTTGTAATTGCCAATGAGTTGTAGTACTTTCAATGAAATGCCAAAAAACAAGATATCAAATGCTTAATCAAATAACTAACCTATATTGCTTCTTGTACTTTACAGAAAAAAAGGGTGCCACACTTACATAAAAGTAAATCACACTTCTATCACACTTGCGGAAAGTAAAGCACACTTGCAGAAAGCAAATCACACTTGCGGAAAGTAAATAAATCTTGCGGAAAGTAAATCACACTTGCAAAAAGTAAATCACACTTGCAAAAAGAAAATCAATCTTTCGGAAAGCAAATCACACTTGCAGAAAGTAAATCAAACTTGCAGAAAGAATAAAGGTGACTTTTCAAGTATTTAGGATGTCTTTTATTATTGCGATGACTGTGTTACAGTTCATGTACTCAATCCTTAGAGATTCCACCACACTGTGCTTGTAAATGAAAAGAGATAAACTACATTAAAGTGAAAACTTACACAATTGTCAGCTAGAAAACTAGATGTAGAGTTGCAACAACCACAGTTGCAGAAATGGGAGTTACAATAATATGAGTTGCAGCAACCGGAGTTGCAACAACCATAGTTACAACAACTAGAGTTGCAGCGGCTCGGGTTACAACAACGCAAATTACAACAATGCGAGTTACAACAACCAAAATCATAGAGAGAATGAAGTTAAATAGAAATTGATGGAAATAAATGAAGGTAAATAAAAAATGTTACAGCTATACTTCAATAATTGATAGGTGCGGTTCTGAAATAAATTGTAGCAATGAGGAAAGAACAGAGTTGTAGCACGATGTTTTTATCGAGAAATTGTTGGAAATAAATAAAGAAGAGAAATTAAAACCATTGCTCATCGACCAAAGATTACCACCCTGTGATGTCAACAATCAAAAGCTACGAGAATCATAAGTTACTATATGTCGATGAAGGAATTGTTGAAAATAAATAAGAAAATGGAAATCTAATTATAACTACTTCCACAAACTATGAAAGACATAAACAATATTGAGCTAAAGAGGGGGTCCTACCTTCTTAGATGAGGTGCAGGTATAAGAATGCATTATATGCTCAAACAATTAACATGCCATCAATTGAACATGAGGAAAAAGGGAATTATATTGTTGAAACTCCGAGTTTTACAATACATCTGAATATTTCAGACCGAATAATTTCCTCCCTCAGGATCGAGAGAGGCTAAGCTTTTATACAATACATCTGATGTCTAAATAAAACAAAGAGGCAAAGGGACAACCATGAGAATCAAGTTGTTCATCTGTTTACATCGATATCATCGAAATTTAGAAAAGAATGAGCATATGCCGAATCGGATCTGTTGGGAGACAGTTGATAGGCGAACTGTTTCCTCTTCTGTTTATCCACTTACCTTCTGTCACTTTCCCACATGAGCAATGTCTGACCGACAGTTGTTGCACTGGAAAAATCTCGGAGTTGCAACAACAATAGAAAGAGTTGTGTTCAAAATTGCAACAACTATATGCTTGGGCAGAGGAGTTGCAACACTTGTGGAGGAATTGCAACTCTTTCAGAGAATTACAACCACTGTATTTGTTCATGTATAGCAATGTTAGTGAAAGAAGGTAACAATTTTCTTAAGAAATATGTAAGAATGGCATAAAAGT
>JASDQU010171071.1:0-21182 GCA_032191745.1 Picea mariana | reverse complement strand
AAGGCAAAGAGCACAATCCGACTGTGTCTCTCCGATTCAGTATTATTGAATGTGTCAGAGGAAGATACAACCAAGGATTTATGGGAAAAGTTGGGGAAGTTGTATTAGTCTAAGTCCCCGGTAAATAAACTATTCCTGAGAAAGAAGTTGTATAACTTGAGGATGAGAGATGGAGACTCGGTGGCAGAGCATTTGAATGTCTTCAATACTGTTGTAAGTCAGTTAGTATCTGGTTTTTTTAATATGGTGGGGAAATACCATGGGCCAATGGTTTACCAAAACCATGGGCCTGTAAACCACCAACAGTAAAATTAGAATTTACTCTTCCTTCTTCTTTGGAACCTTTTCGTTTAAATTACCTTTTTTTTTTTTATTATTCTTTTTTTTTTCTTCTCCCTTTTTTTCCTTTATTTATTTATTTTAATTTTTCTCTTCTAATCTTCTCTGAACCCAAGGATTATTTCTTCAATGGTAATTTCTGTTTTTATTTATTTATTGACAAAATGTCTGGATCGGGTGGTCCACTTCATGAGAACATCATGAATACATAACATAATTCCATAATAAATAATATTTTATTTACTGTCCATTTTACATATTTTTGTTGACATCATATGAAATACAATACGTGTATATAAATACACATGGGGAATGATAAGTCATGTTCTTGCCGAAGGTCATGACTTATCATAGACTTATCATTTACATTATAATGCCTATTTACATAATAACAAACCTATAACATATTATTAAATGATAAGAAATGTAATATACTTTAGGTATATTACAAGCACCCATATTTCCAATGGGATGAAGGTTTAGGAAGATTTCCCCTCTCCTTTAAGTGATGCTACTATCTATTGATTTAGTGGGTAGTCTTCTCTACCTTACTTTTACTCAATCAAATATTATCTTTACTATCAATTTGCAATCTCAATATTGCAGACACCTCATGAGAGTCATTGGCAGGTGGTGAAGAGTAATTTTCACTATTTGAATGTCATTGATAAATGGATATTCACTATTGTGCAATAGGAGCCCTTATTCATCTTCAAGGATTCTCTAATGCAAACTAGGTTAGTGATCTTGATGGGCGCCATTCCACATCTTGTTACTTGTTTACCCTTGGTTTTGGACTAGTTTCTTGGTGTTCTAAGAAGTAACATGTTGTGGTTCTATCTTATATGGAAGTTGATTATGTTGATGCTCTCCTATATATAAATCATCTTACATGTATGAGGATGATTCTTAATCAGATGGGTTTTTCTCAAAAGGGCCCCACCCCTCTCTATTGTGACAATCAAAGTACTAACAAACTTATCGATAATCTCATCGATAATTAAAAATCTAAACATTTTCATTTTTTGATGCACTATATCCATCATCTCTATGCTTTGGGATGTATTTTCCCATCTTTGTTCCTTCATCTGATCAACTTGTAAACATATTCACCAAAATCCTATCGGGGTCCACCTTCACTAGTTTGTGGCATCATATTGGTGTGAGAGACTTTCCATTTAATGGGGATTTTGTGTTATAATGGCATCTCTCTGTGTCTTTTACTGAGCTTAAAGGGGGTTGCTAGAATTATTAGTGTAATATGTACATATGGGCATGAATCATGTATCATTGTTACCTGCAATTATGGCTATGACCATATTCTTTGTTATTTTATTGTATTTCTAGGTATGGTCAAGGATGACCTAGCCAAACTTGATATGTAGGCTCAATAACCCTTTTGGGGTGTATGTAATTGTTATGTGGGCTCATAACCCCCTCTTAAAGGAACACCTCACTTGAGTTGTGTATAAACACACAACTCAAGCTCTCATTTGTACAATATCATCTTGTAATCTTATCGATCTCTCTTATAAAGTATGTTATGCCTAAGGGTACCTATATCGTTGGTGTTCTTTTATGGTTGACATTTATTCCTTTTATGCCTACTTATGCATTTCTTGTGTATACTTTGAGTTTATTTTGGTTCCATTTTATTCCCTTCTTTCTTTCATGAATACCAATGCACCCTCCTTAGACACTACGAAAAAATGTAATAGCATAGCCATGCCTTTTTTTTCTACATAAGTGACAAGTCCCATGCCTTCTTGGAGAGAGCTATCATCCACTGCCAAAATATTGATGATACAAAAAACCCTTCGCTAATGTCAATGAAAAAAATGTGAATTGGTTGTGCATGTCTACTTAAGAAGCCATATGCACAAGGTGAGAATCATATAGTTGTTGTTGCTTTCTAAAGGTTTCATTATTTTTTGTTGAGACATATACATTTCCTTGTTGATAAAAGGAAGGGTTCATTTGTTACATTAACAACGTTGCTCAAAAATTCATTTTGTGGTTGAATCATCATTGTGGTTGTAGTTCTCTTCTCATCATTTTTATTTCTCTTTGTTGGATACAACTAGCTTCAATGAAAACATTATCTGGATTCTAGTTCAATATGCATAGTATGCATTCACTTTCTGTTACTGATTGCAAATTGTTTTTTATTTTTATAAATTCTTGGCCATTCTCTAATTCCCTCCTCTTCATGATTGCTCTATGAAGAGATCACGAAGATGAAAACCCACCACTAAACAAGAACTTATAGGAAATATTGAAACTCTTGTTGCAGGTTTAATTTTCCATTGCCACCAGTGGATAGACTATGACACTTGGTTGTTGAGGCAAGATAGTGACACTTCCAAGCAAAGAACAAGATACTTTTTTTCTCTTTTGCAACATAAGATCTATCCTAGAAACATATATTTTCAAGACTTGTTAGGTTTGAAACTAATTGAAAATGAATATATTGTTCTTTTGTGCTCTTCTCCTTCACACCATGTTTTATTGTTAAAGAGACATCCATCATGCATTTAGATAAATTCTTTCACTTAAAAAAGTACCTCATATGCGGCATGTAAATATAGATGCATAATTCATATTAGACACTTATGTTGTAGCAACATATTGTAGCTCCAACACCGCAAAGATGCAATGTTTTTTAACCATTACTTTCGAAATTTTGAGAGGGTTGTTTATGTAACAAATATAACATAGTACAAACTATTTGAAAGCTTGGAAACATGCTTCTTAACTTGAAACAAATGTCTAGTCAGCAAGTAGTGACACTTAGCAACCCACATTGTCCATTAAAAATTATTTGCTTATATGCATGTTGAAGATGAGGAGCTTGACATTACATATTGAAATATCGTCAGAGACTATGACATCATGGCCATTGATATATCGTGTTTCCAAAAAACACACAAACTAATTCAAAATGGAAATATGCTTGCAAAGATCTATCGTCAAATTTATGCATTCATGGCATTTTAACATGCTATAGAAAGAACATAGAAGTCAATAAATAAAAAATCTATGTCATAGAGCATTTATAATATGTTGTGGATAATTTTTTTGTTATTCATACTAATGGTTAGGTTGGAAAATGTTTACGTTGCACCACATGCCCTGCTTCAAGGCCTATTCCACTTGGCGACAACGACATCATCAACCTTGTTGACAAACACACAAATTGTTATCATTGGTGATATCAACTTTAACACATGGAAAAAATAGTGTTGCATATAAGCAACTACTGCAATTAATAAAAGTCGTTACCTAACATTGCATACAACCAAACCAACAAGCAATTATGGTTCATAATTGATAGAACCATTTTGGACAACTCTACTGAAAGATGATAGTGACTTTAACGTCTTTGACGCTTATTGCACTAATCACTATGCTATTCACTTTTCCATTCTCATTAGAGTTGAGGCTAATCAATAATAATATTCCTTTCTAAAGCTCAAAGATTGAGCAACACATAACATACTATGTACCATGACAGATAACATGCTAGATTTCTCTCAAAGCTAATTGCCATGCACCAAATCTACAACACAAAAGTGTAATCTCCTCTTAAACTATTCAATAAGGAAAATGAAAATATGCACAACAAGTATCCTTTCTTATGCCATTCATCCAATAGTTTAAATGCCCGTTCCTATATTATGTGAATTCAGGTAATCTCTTTGTTTTCTCATTTGCTCTTCGTTCTTGTTCCCCCGACTCTCTAAACATAACAAATGAACATGCCAAAATTCCTTTCATTGTTCGTACAAATCTCAATATTTTTTGCCTCTGCTTTCTCAAGAATTGCGGAAGCTCCAAGCTCCAAGCATTGCCACTAGATGCCACTACTCGCTATTTCATTACTTTCGTGTTTATGTATACAACTTGTTGGGGAAATTGCCAATGCTTCCATTGTAATTGTAGAAACACAAATATTGCACAAGTAAATTAAAAAGAAAAAACTCCCAACTTATTGTTGTTCATGTTCTTGTACATGTAATATCTCAAAGTCGAGCCCTAATTGTAATTATGAATTTAACATGTTTTGTAGGTTGGTGAGGCAAATATTTATAAGCTGGTAGTCTTATGTGTTGATTAGGTCGGGAGCCTAGATGTTAAAGGCCAGGAGCCTGTTTTGTACATGAAAACTTTCATATTATTAATATAACAACATCGTTGCATGTAGACCGACCACGAAGAAAGAGTATGGGAGATTGAACTCCACTTGGTTGGGCAAGGGAGGAGGCTAAGAGATTGAGGAAAAAGGGATAAGCTTAAGAACCTAATAGAATAATATATTATTATTCTAAAAGTTGTAAAGAGGATATTAATTTATCCTAAGTTCCTCTAGGGAGAGGAACGAGTTTCAAGTGGGGGGAAACGTGCTCCTGGAGAGCCAAGTGTCACCCAAAACGCATGCATATTTATGGGGGGGCATTCTGACGATTCTTACCATTTTGATGATCCTCACCATTCAGACCATTCTAACTAGGCTGGCCATCTGTTAACCCGATTGACCAGCGCACCTAACAAGCACACAGTAACCCTGGAACACCATTGTGGAATTCCTGAAACACCCTGAACCTATACAACAAGCTGAATTGATACCCTCACTGCACTTGTACCCGGGGGTTTCCTGCGTATTTCCCTATCAGTACCGTTCCCCACATTCAGTTTCTACTGCTGCCATCACCGTGCCCGTGTGTTGAGGAGCGGGAGTGAAGAAGTGGGTTGTCAGGCCCGTGGATAAAAGAAGCAGGTTGTCAGACCTATTGCTACAAAGCTCTGAGAATTCCTGATCTGGCCTGTTGTTGAAGCCCCGGAAAGGGAGGTGTAGTAGTCGATGGACTGTGTGACAATGAAGGTGTACACTCCTGGAGTGGGACATGCATGTGGGGAATGAGAGTTTGTGAGTTGTGGGCGTAAGTGGCTCCTTGGAGGAAATCCTTCCTGTTGTATTGTGCAAATTCCTATTGTCCTTGCCTAGCCTAGGAATCCCTCGCCCGGTGGAGTTTAGTCCCATATCGGGGGTGACCCTGCTTAGAGTGAGGAGCAATGTGGTCTATGACTAAGAGGTTCATGGAAGGTTTCGACGCAATTGGTGTACTCCAATTAGAGATAAGTATCATTCTCGTGCTTAATGGTTATTGGATGTATTTTAGTGCATGTATGTGATTCTTGTAATATTATCATGTGTTTCGCTGCATGTATGTTTTCATGTTATCTCTATTTATTTCCTGTTAAGTTTATAACTGAATTTTTCTGCAAAAGAGCTTTGTCTGAGGTAGCATTCCCGACTTGTTGGTGGCTGGGGATGTTACAAGATGGTATCAGAGCGTTTTCTGGAGTAGCATGGCCCGATCTGAGTGGTTGGGGATGTTACAAATTGATATCAGAGCATTTTCTAGAGTAGCATGGCCCGACCTGGGTGGTCTGGGATGTTACAAATTGGTATCAGAGCCATGGTTTCAATACTGAGCTTGGAAGGGCCGTGTAAGTGGTTAATGAAACAAAGGTTTCAGAGTGAATTGTTGTCAAAACAGATAAAATATGAGTTAAGAGCGTCCCTGGGTGCCAAGAGAATACCTTGGTCATGTTATGAAGCTCAGGAGGCATAACGATTTATGGAATAGCAACAGAGAAAGAAGCCACAACAACCGTTGTGTTGGGCCACAAGGTTTGAATTTAGGGCATAATATCTGTGTAGGGGAAAGGCCAACTTTTTCCAACCGCCAGATATGGAAAAAGGTGCATGATATTAAACCTCCAAGTCCTTCGGACTTCGTGACTTCGACGGAGTCTATGTGTTATAGAGCAAAAGGGGCCAAGGCCTGAAGTTTTGGAAGTCCCAGAGTGGATCTACACTGTAGATCTGAGGAGAAGTGCTTGACTGTTGGTTTTGGCCGAAGACAAATCAAAACCGTTAGATCAAGCCAAAAGCAGAGGGTAAGGCCTAGTGGTGAAAAACATATCTCAACCATCAGATCTGCGCACAAGTGAATGTGAGTCGTAGATCTCACAGTAGTTCAGAAGTTCGACACTTCGGGAGAAATAGAGTGTGCTAGAGTGAAAACTCCTAAGTCCCAAAGTCTAGAGTTAATCTGAACCGTTCATCAAAAGGGAAACGTGTTGACAGATTAGCTTGTTCGGGAATTCAACATTCAGGAGAAACAAGGTGTGATAGAGTGAAAACTCTCGAAGTCTCGAAGTCCGGAGTTGATCCAGACCGTTCATTAAAGGAGCCATGTGTTGGCAGACCAACGTATTCTGGAATTCGACACTTCGAGAGAAATGGAGTGTTCCAGAGTGAAAATCGTCGAACTCTTGAAGTTCGGAGTTGATGCAGACCATTCATTAAAGGAGGCACGTGTCGGTAGATCAACGTATTCAGAAGTTCGACATTCAGAAGAATTGAAGTGTGCTAGTGAGAAATCTTCTGAAGTCCCAAAGCCTGAAGGCCCGAAGTGACATGGCTTGCTGACGTCACCTAGGATGACGTGGACACATGGGATGTGTGCCACATGGGATGTGTGCCACATGTCAGTGAGTTAAGAAGCTTTGGAAGATTGAAATGCCAGTTAGAACGTGACACATGTCACCCATCTAATTGGGCCACGTGTCCGCTTCTAGTATTTTGCCACATGGCACTCCTCTCAAGCATGGATGGCGGGGCTCTTGATTATTACATAAAGTAGTTAAAACCTTAGCGAAGTATTTAACTAGATCGAGCCCACAGTAACTTGGTCACAGTGGATGCGTGGCGCCAGATCCTGCAGTCTGAAGACTTGGCACTCCAGAGGAGTTGTGTTCAAGTGTGAAGATACCCAAAGGTCGGAGTCTACCTGGAATGTTGATCATGGAGGACACGCGGCAACAGATCCTGTAGTTCAGAGACTAGGCATTCTGGAGACTTGGCACTCCAGAGGATTTGTGTTCAAGTGTGAAGACTCTCGAAGTCCTGAAGGCCAGATTCTACCTCAACTGTTGATTACGGAGGACACGTGGCAACAGATCCTGCAGTTCGGAGACTGGGCACTCCAGAGGAATTGTGTTACGTTTTGCATAGAGTAGAGAACTCCCGAAGGCCGGAGTTAATCTCCACCGTTGGTCATAGGGGATGCGTGGTGTCAAATCCCAAGGTCCGAAGACTTGATACTCCAGAATAAATGGTTCATGATTGAGTGGGAGGAAGAAAACCCCGAAGTCCCATAGCATCGAAGTGATGTGACGTGATGACGTCACTGGGGGTGATGTGGAAGCATTCATAGATTCACAGTTAGAGAGTTTTTGGGTGTGCAGATGTGAAATCCTCTGAAGTCCCGGAACCTCGAAGCTCGGAAGTCCAGAAGCAACGGATGTGATGTGGATCTCCCCTAGGCATGTCAAGTGTCATATGAATTTGTACTTGGCAACAACTGCAACAGTCTGGAGACTTGGCACTTGGGAAGGATTGAGGGTATGGACAGTTCGGAACTCCCGAAGCCCGAAGTTTCATAGTAAATATTAGTCATTGGATGCTAGGAAGTTGAGGACCATTGATCCACCCCACTTCGCTAGTTCTCCAATGCGATATTTTGGGAGATTTGTTGTGATGTGCTTTGGAAACCGTCGAAGCTCGGAGTCCAGGAGCTCCTATCCACCGTAGACCTGAACAAAGAATGTGGAATGTAGATCCACTGTCCTTCGTGAGTTCGCCAGTTCAATGCTATGTGATGTTTGTGATGTGAGAAAAGGGAAACCTTTGAAGCTCTAGAGCCCCGAAGTTTCAAGGCTTCGGACAAGCACCCAACTATTAGCAGTTGGTCACATGCAAATTAAGGGCTGAAGGAAAAAGGGCTAGCGCCCGAAAGTGAATTGTAGAAGAGAACAAGGCTCGAAGATAGAGCCGTGGGGATTCTTGATCGACCAAAGACCCGCATAAAATGGAGTCTGATATTCTTTTATTGAATCAGATTGTTTAAGTTACTCTGGAAAATTATTAAATATTGATAGCCTGACAAAATTTGGTTGACTGCACATTTTGCAGAGTTAGCAATTGTCAGAACCAGACCGAATTGTTACATAGTGCAGAGAAATGGAGGATTCACGGGACACTTAGAATCTGGAGGATGAAGTTAGAGGAATGGATGTCCATTTGGGAGTTGAAGGAACAAACTCCAATGGGCATGGAAAACAAATAGATAAAGACACGAGCATGATGAAAATCATTAAAGAATTGGAAAAAGATGTCCAAATTCACTAGGCAGATAACGAAAGGCTTAAGAGAGCTAAGGAGCAATAGGAAAACTTCAATATGAAGTTAATGCAGAGCCTGGAGCAAATTGAAAAGAAGTTGGATAAGGAAAGTGGATCCAATAAATCAGAGAGCCACGGGTTTCCTGATGTGGAAAGGAGAGAAAGAAGTGGTAACATATGTCACTCGCACTCCCAAAGACATTCCAAAAGGAGGCCACACAACAATTCAAGTCCATCACCTACCAGAAAGCATATGAGATTTGAAGTGGATGAACTGAAGGGTGAAATGAATAAGATCAAACCTTCTAGGTTTGATGGAGAGCACCAAAAAGATGAAGAGGTTGAGACATGGCTACTGGGCATGAGGAAATATTTCTAATTGCATAATTATTCCTTTCATGCAGAAGGAAGAATTACAATCTATCAACTGAAAGGAAAGGCACCTGTGTGGTGGGAGCAGCTTGTGCAAGTGTGACACATCAAAGAGAAGGATGTCACATGGAAGAAATTCAAGAAACATTTTGAAAAGAAGTACTTAACCATGAGATACTATAGCAAGAAGATGAAAGAGTTATTTGAACTTAAATTGGACAACATGACTATAGATGAATATGAAAGAAGATTTCTAGAGCTGTTGAAGTATGTCCCTTTCATTAAGGATGAGACAGTCAAGATCCAGAGATATCTGAGTGGGTTGCCACCTTTTATCGGTGACAAAATCTAGTATGATGATCCTAAAACTATGGAAGAAACCATACGGAAGGCAAAGTGTTTATATGATCAGCATAAGGGAAAGCCTACTTTCCAAAGAGCTTGGGAAGACAAGAGGAAGTTTAAGAAGGAGCAGAGACAAAAGGGGAACAAGCCACCATTTTTTAGAAATAGTCTTCAAGGACAACCAGTTTTGATGGAGCCAAGGATGACTGACGCAGGTGGGCAAAGGCCAAGGCAGACACCTATGCAATGTTGGGGCTATAATGGAGATCACAAGTATAGAGATTTCCCTCACAGAAAAGACACGGTGAGAACGGTTCACAATGTTCAACAAGCAAAAACAATGGAGGACATGAGCAAAAGAGTACCAAGGATCTATGCAACCCTAGACAACAAGCACGTTGAGTTTCAATCACACATGATTGAAGTCGAAGGTATGATCAATAACCATGCCTTTAATATTTTAATTGATTTAGGGGCTATTCATAGTTGTATAGATCCTAAGGTAGTGGAAAGATTTCAATTACCAAGAAGCAAGCATGGGAAATCTTGTTGGTGAAGCTGGCTACAGAAGCCAAGAGAAAGGTTGTTGAGTTGGTTAAATCATGTCCAGTGGGCATGAATTGACTGAGTACCAAGGCAAATTTGAACATCTTGCCTTTGAGATCATATGGTTGCCTAATTGGTATGGATTGGTTGGACCAAAACCATGCCATATTAGACTGTCATAACAAGGCATTCACTTGCTTGGATGAGGAAGGAAATCAAAGAGTAGTCCAAGGAATTCCCAGGGCAGTTACTGTCTGGGAAATATCATAAATGCAAGTAAAGAAGTGTTACAGGAAGGGTTTCCAAATATTTGCAGCCCATATGGATGAAGCACCTAAGGATAAGCTGCCAAAATTGGAGGATCATGCAGTCCTTAAATATTTTGAAGCTGTGTTCAAGGAGATACAAGGGCCACCTCCAAAGAGAGATATTGATTTCTCTATAAATCTGATGCCTGGAGCAGCTCCAGTCTCAAAGACCCCCTACCGGATGAGCACACATGAAATGAAAGAACTGCAAAAGAAGCTTGAAGAAATTTTAAAGAAGGGGTACACATGCCCAAGTGTGTCACCTTGGGGTGCCCCAGTGTTATTTGTGAAGAAGAAAGATGGGACCCTAAGATTGTGCATTGACTTCAGGCAGTTAAATAAAGAACACGTATCCTCTACCAAGGATCGATGATCTCTTCGATCAATTGAAGGATGCAAGGATATTTTCAAAGATAGATCTCAGTTCGAGATACCATCAAATAAGGATTAAATATGAATACATCAACAAGACCGCCTTCAGGACACGGTATGGTCATTATGAGTTCGCAATGGTGCCACTTGGGTTATCAAATGCACCAGCTCTTTTCATGAGCTTCATGAATGGTGTTTTTCGAGAATATTTAGACAAGTTTGTCATTATATTTTTGGATCACATCCTTGAATATTCCAAGACAAAGGAAGAGCATGAGAAACACTTGAGGATGGTGTTATAGGTGCTAAGAGAGCACCAATTGTTTGCTAAGTTGAGCAAGTGCTCATTTTTCCAAAATTGAATCCACTATTTGGGGCATATAATATCTGCAGAGGGAATAGCAGTAGACCCTAAAAAGATTGAAGCCATTAGAGGGTGAACAACACCTAAGAATGTGACAGAAGTCATATCCTTCATGGGTCTAGCTGGCTACTACAGGAGATTCATTACCGGATTTTCGAGGATTGTTCACCCAATAACTTCTTTGCAAAGAAAAGGGGTAAAATTTCAATGGACAAAAGAATGTGAAAAGAGCTTCCAGCAATTGAAGTAGTTGTTAACCAGTGCTCCAATTTTGAAGATTGCAAATCTGGATGAAGAATTCATGGTTTGCACAGATGCATGCAGAGAAAGACTGGGTGGAGTCCTCAGCCAGAATGGGTTTGTGATATGTTTTGAATCCAAGAAATTGAAAGAGCATGAAAGGCTCTATGCCACTCACGATTTGGAGTTGGAATCCATAGTACACACTTTAAAGAAATGGAGACACTACCTCATGGGAAATAGGTTTGAGTTGTGAACATACCAAAATTGTCTGAAATATTTATTTGATCAACCTACTTTAAATTCCAAGCAAAGCAGATGGTTGGAATTCCTCTGTGAATATGACTTTGATATCAAGCACATCAAAGAAAAGGAGAACAAAGTGGCTGATGCACTCAGCAGAAGAGTGCATGAACTACATGCTACAACCATCAACATGTATCAAACCGATCTTAAAGACATAATTTTGGAGGCTGCAAAAGCAGATACACAGTACATGGAAATGGTAACAAAGTTACAACAAGGTAAGATGCTACAGAAAATAGAAGATTATAGATTGGAAGTTGATGGAATACTTCTGTATAGGAACAAAATTTATGTACCCAGTTCTCACGAATTGAGGAGTATGATCTTGAAAGAGATGCATAATGTGCCTTATGTTGGGCACCCTGGATATCAAAAAACAATGGCAATAGTCAAGAGCCATTACTACTGGCCAGGAATGAGGAAAGAAATTGCAGAATACATCGCTAGATGTATGGAGTGTCAAAGGGTCAAAGCTGAGCATAGACACCCAGCTGGGTTGCTACATCCATTATCCATCCCTGAGTGGAAGTGGGAAGTGGTGACAATGGATTTCATCACAGGATTACCCAGAACAAACAAGAAACATGATTCCATCATGGTGGTGGTGGATAAGCTTACAAAGGCTACCCATTTTATTCCCTTGAAGACTACTCACACGACATCTAATGTTGTTGATATTTATATGAGGGAAATATCACGATTTCACGGTATTCCAAAGAAAATAGTGTCTGACAGAGACCCAAAATTTACCTCAAAGTTTTGGAGAGGATTATTCAAGGGGCTCGGAACGAGCCTGAACTTTAGCAGATCTTATCATCCTAAGTCTGATGGACAAACAAAAAGAGTAAATCAAGTGATAGAAGATATGTTAAGAATGTATTTGATGGACAAACCATCTAGATGGGAAGACTACCTACACTTGGTAGAGTTTGCTTACAACAATGGGTACCAAGCATCACAGAAGATGAGCCCATTTGAGGCACTTTATGGAAGAAACTACAACACACCAATAAGCTGGGACAACCCAGCTGATAGAGAAATAATTGGGCTAGAGTTGCTCAGGGAAATGGAAGAGCAATTGTTAAAGCTTAAGTAGGATTTGAAGGCTGCCCAAGACAGGCAAAAAATCTATTCTGACAAAAGCAGAGCCCACAGGGAGTTTAAAGTGGGTGATCATGTTTTCTTGAAGGTGAAAGCCAACAAAAGTTCCCTAAAGCTAGGAAACTGTTCCAAGTTGGCAGCTAGATATTGTGGACCATTTGAAATTCTAGAAAGAATTGGACCAGTAGCTTATATGCTTGCATTGCCTACATGCTTGACTATTCATAATGTATTTCATGTCTCATTGCTCAAGAAATATATACCTGATGCTAATCATGTGATTGATTGGAATGTGATTCAGGTGGAGCAAGAAGGTGCTTTACAAGTGCATTCAGTGCGCATACTGGACCGAAAAAGCAAGAAGCTCCATAATTGATCCATAAGGCTTGTAAAGGTCCAGTGAACATGGTACGGTCCCGAGGACGCAACATGGGAGCACGAAGATGCTATGCGGGCAGAATACCCGCATCTTTTTTAAGATTTTGAAAATCTTGTTGATGTTGTGTAAATGAGTTGCACTTAGGACAGTGCAAAAACAAGGGGAGGGGATTGTAATATCCCAAGGCCGAGCCCCGCTTGTAATTATGAATGTAACATGTTTTGTAGGTTGGTGAGCCAAATATTTATAAGTTGGTAGGCTTATGTGTTGATTAGGCTGGGAGCCTAGATGTTAAAGGCCAAGAGGTTGTTTTGTACATGAAAATATTCATATTATTAATATAACAACATTGTTGTGTGTAGACCGACCACGAAGAAATAGTATTGGGGATTGAACTCCACTAGGTTGGGTAAGGGAGGAGGCTAAGAGATTGATGAAAAAGGGCTAAGATTAAGAGCCTAATATAATAATATATTATTATTCTAAAATTTGTAAAGGGGATATTAATTTATCCTAAGTTCCTTTAGGGATAGGAACGAGTTCCAAGTGGGGGGAAATGTGGTCCTGGAGAGCCAGGTGTCATCCAAAACGCATGCAGATTTATAGGGGGTGTTCTGACTATTCTCACCATTATGAGGATCCTCACCATTCAGACCATTCTAACTAGGCTGGCCATATGTTACCTCGATTGACCATCGCAACCAATAAGCACATAGTAACCCAGGAACGCCATTGTGGAATTATTGAAACACCTCGAACCTCTGCAATAAGTCGAATTGATACCCTCACTGCACTTGTACCCTGGGGGTTACCTGTGTATTGTCCTGTCAGTACCATTCCCCATGTCCAGTTTCTGTTGCTGCCATCACCATGCCCATGTGTTGAGGAGCAAGAGTGAAGAAGCGGGTTGTTAGGCCCGTGGATAGAAGAAGCAAGTTGTCAGGCTTGTGAGAAACTCTCTCCAGGTGAGAGAGTGTGTTGTGGAAGTGATTTCTTCTAGAGGGAGTCCAGTAGCAACTACAGAGCTCTGAGAATTCTTGATCCGGCTTGTTGTTGAAGCCCCGAAAAGGGAGGTGTAGCAACCGATGGACTGTGTGACAGTGAAGGTGTACACTCCTAGGGTGGGTTAGGCATGTGGGGAATGAGATTTTGTGAGTTGTGGGCATAAGTGGATCCTTGGAGGAAATCCTTCATGTTGTACTGTGCAACTTCATGTTGTCCCTACCTAGCCTAGGAATCCCTTGCCCGATGGAGTTTAGTCCCAACTCGAGGGTGACCCTGCTTAGAGTGAGGAGCAATGTGGTCTACAACTGGGAGGTTCATGGAAGCTCTGCACGTAGTTGGTGTACTCCAATTACATATAAGTATCATTCATGTGCTTAATGGTTAAATGATGTATTTTAGTGCATGTCTGTGATTCTTGTAATATTATCATGTGTTTCGCTGCATGTATGTTTTCATGTTATCTCTATTTATTTCCTATTAAGTTTATGTGCAAATTTTTTAGCAAAAGAGCTCTATCTGAGGTAGCGTTCCCTGCATGTTGGTGGCCAGGGATGTTCCAAGATGGTATCAGAGCGTTTTTTGGAGTAGCATGGCCCAGCCTGGGTAGTCGGGGATGTTACAATACACTTCTCCACTTCATCTTCATTCATTGGTCCAATATTTTTTTTTATCGATTTCTGCAATATTTCTCCCCTGTAATAGCATTTGCAATTTCCATTCACCCTATGTTATAAAGTGATGCATTATGTTTTACTCATCTTCTTCAAGCATTACATGCTCATCTACTCCTTTGGAAAAAATACAATTCAACCAATTGACATTGTCTTGTTACTTGCAGGGCATTGTGCATGGATTTTACTAGTGACTACAAACACTAATCCCCTTACAAATGAAACAAATGAGTTGGATGGGTAAGATTTCTCTAGCCTATTGAGCTATCATTTTACATTTTACAATTTATTGGTGTTTTGCATGTACTATATATTTCTAATGATTCACATTCATTGCAAACAAGAAGAAACATAGATTGGGAAAATCATAGAACCTAACTATTGTTTTTGCTACTTTTAAAGTTAAAAAAGTGTTTCTTGAAATAATCATTCTAGTGACATTTACTTCTCATGGAAATATTTTCATTCCACTGACTTGTCTTGTTCCTGTCTTTTGGTTGTTTGCATTGCATCAAACACCAACCCTTAATTTGTTTTCCCTAACACTAATTATGACAAAATAGTAGAAGCAACAAAAAGGTCTTCTCGTTTCCCATCATCCAAACCATTTCATTTCCTTGCATTTTGTTCTTCTATAATTATTATTGCTACCTAGAATGCTTCTTTGTATTTATACTATAAATGTTGTTAGTGCTTGTATAGCTCTCTTGCATTCTATGCAAAATTTGATCATGACCAACATCTCCATTGCAACATCAAAGACATGGGAACACCATCCTCCATCATTCAACATTGCACAGAGAGGCCAAGGAAATCGTTTGAGGGCAATGTCTTGGTTTTATATGGCCATGGCTATGTTAAAAAGGTGAGCTCCTTTCCCAAAACAAAACATATATGTAAAAACCCCATAAGTAATAATACATCTTAATCAATATAAAGACACAATTGAGATTAGTTTTCCAACTGCTTGCATGGAATTAAATGCTTGACAATGCAATATATCATAATGTTGAGTTGTAAAAGTGTTTCTATATGGGAAGAAGAGAGTTATCACAAAGATAAAGTAACTAATTTGGCCATACAAATTTAATAACCATCAACTTGTCAAATTAGCAAATAAAACTACACACTATGTGCAACAAAATTAGAAGATTGTCAACAACAGTAATCATAACAAACTAATCATACAGGCTTTGAATTTGAATGTGGATAATTGTATGCTTATTATATAATTTCAATTTCTAACTTCACCATAATAAAATCAACTTCCAACATACTAGAACTTCAAGTAATGTTGCACAAGGAGTTTAAATAAACTACCAATGGTTTATACTATCAAACTAGGATAATTTGGAAACAAAAATCAAAAGCATGAAAAGATAAGACCTTCAATATAATCAAGATGAAGCTGCAAGACTTTCCTATATATATCTTCCAAACAATACAAACTATCAAGTTTGAAGAACTACACTTCAGTGTTAAATGCTCTTAGAGTGGAACCAATTATTTGCAAGGTCAAGAGCAATGTTCCTTTTGAATACTGTTGAAATTCATTCAACAAATAAAATCCCAAAAATTTACCGATAGTAATCACCTTCTTATTGATAGTGCTCTAGGCTGGATAAGTTTCATTCATTCTCATGAAATATAGGAAAACTATTATTGTATCCTCCACTGAACTTTATAGTTTTGGAATGGTTCAAGAGACCAAAACAAGTAAATGACATATTTAGCTCCTGCCTTTTGTGTTGATCTGATTGGGTTCACCATGCCCTTTGAAATGAGTGTCATCAGAAATTGAAGAGGTCATGGGTGAAAAATTTAAGACTACTAAATATTTCAAATAGGCAGTGATCTTCCTAGCACCATGATATTGTCATCATGCTATATCATATTGTTTTAATCTAAATTGACCGGGTCATGTAAAGGTGAAATGTTTTCAGAATCATTGCCCATTGTTAACAACCCATCTTTGAGTGAATGGCCTCAAAGTAATGATTGAAGTGATATAGACCACCACTTGCACAATCGAGTGATGCTCAATATTGTTTTTCTAAGCTAAAAATTAACATCATTTCAAACATATGTTTCTAGAACATTGAAATTGGTACTCAAACTTCCCCGGACATAATATAACTCAATTTAATTTTTTGTAAGGACTATAAAGGATTATATATAGACACATATAGATTGGGATCAACATTATGAGAATTTGAAAAAGTGATATTGGAATCTCAGTATATGAAATTATGTAGGAATCTAAATCAATAAGTTTTGAATATATAAAAGCTAAATCAAATAAATATATGGGAATTATATCATGCATGGCTCAAATGTATGTCGATTCCTTGTTACTCTGACAAACATCCTTCTGCACTTGCATGGCAAGCAATTTATGCACAACATTAATGAACCAAGCCAGTCTTTGTTTTGTTGCCAACAGTCAGGAAGAAGAAAAATTTCATGGTTAGGGAGAAACCATTGAATAACCAAAGACACGAAGAAACCTTCCCAAACCACCAAGGATTTAGCAAATGACCCATTGAATAGACGAGACATTACAAGAAAAGTATTTGGTTCATTGCAAACAGTTGATACACATAACCCAAGCAAAGTTGTTGTACTAGCTTCCCCAAATACAAGTGTTGTGAACCTTCCCAATCCAGAGGTAAAAAGTATGAAAAGTATTATGCAATAATAAGAGGTTCAATTTTCAACAAGATTGGTTGCAATAGAAATAAGCAGAACTCTTCCCTTAAAGGGCATTCTCTAACTATTCTATGTTTTGGTCTTTTTTGTCGAAATTTAGTGACATAAATCTTGATGAAATCGTAATTTTTTGTTGTTTAAACTTTAAATTGCATTTATAAATGTACAAATTGATTCAACATGTTGAAAAACCCATGGGGCACTTGGATTATACAGTCTTAGCCACTCAAATCTCCAGATCCAACACTTTCTCGCTGAATTTCAGGAAAAATTAAATAGAAAAAATGCTTGGAAAAGGACCAAAACAAGCATTTAGACTACGGCCCCTTAAAGTACCTTTACCAAAAACAAATAACACAAATCAAGCACATCAAGACAAATAGATTATGAAATATTCTCCATGATTTCATTAGGCCTCTTTGTCTTGACTCAAAATGAAGCTGAAAATGACGTTTCAAATGATGAAAACCTACCTCTGGGTTTTATGGGACCATTTGTGGATGTTGAATGCCTGCATGGTACAGAAAAATCATGATAGGCATCGAGATAACATGGAAACTATATACACAGATTTAGATAGTATGGAATAAATAATTATCAACACCAGTATTTCATATCGGTAATTTAGGACTTGCCCCCTCCCTTGTATCTATATAAAATTCATCGATCCTATCTATTATAGTAGACTAAAAAAACCAAACTAGAGTTATAGTCACAAAGAAAAAATAAACGTTTAAAATGGAAACCTTACTTATTGATAATAGATCTCAATTAAACACACCATTTACAATCAAAATGTATCGCATCATCAATTTGTTCATGCAACAATTTCACTATAAACAATTCTTCATATTCAAGCCAGGTCGACACAAGACCAAGATACCTATGAATATACATACAAAGTAATTGACAAACACCATCTTACTGTCATTTTGAACTTACAAGAATTCTTGGAAACCTGTGACATAATTTGACAAAGGTAAACATGCATGTTACACATGATTTTGGTCACTTTGGTGATGTCTTAACAGTGATGTATTTAGGCTCCCAACAAGGACTTTTTGCTTGAGAAAAGTGGCTCCTGTCTTCTATTGCCAAAAACCCCCTCGCCAGATGGTTGTAGCTTCGACAACTTGCCAATCAATCCGTCCAGGGATGCATTGACATCTTTTGAAAATTGCGCATCCAACTACACATTGTCGATCCAGAAGAGGTATTAATTATTAAATTCAATTCGGGTTTATTAGTTCATCTACATTGTGAAGTGGATTTGTTTGAAAGCTCTTCCTTGGACAAGATGTTTCTTTGGGCCTTGGCCGTCGAACGTAAAGTGGCACCTCGAACCCACTTTTCCCAAGCCTAAGCTGGTCCCTCTAATGACGATACTTCACCTACTAAAACTTACAAGAATTCTTGGAAACCTGTGACATAAATTGACAAAGGTAAACATGCATGTTACACATGATTTTAGTCACTTTGGTGATGTCTTAATAGTGATGTATTCAGGCTCCCAACAAGGACTTTTTGCTTGAGAAAAGTGGCTCCTGTCTTCTTCCAAAAAATATATTTTTAAGATGAGTTTGCAGGTTGCCTATGGTCTAGGTTGTGATAATCTCTCATTCTCGCAGACCACCCACACTTAGGGTGCGAACTTCTCGCAGTCTGCTCCATATATAGGGTGCGGACTTGTTTTTAAGCTTGGAAAGGAGAAGAGGTCTCGAGAGTTCTAGAAGGGAGTCTTTTAGAAAATGAGTTGGCATTCGCATGGTTTTCATTCTACTGACTTCTCAGATTTGATGGGATCATCCTCATCCATGTAACCATCTCTCCTTCTCCTATATATTGAAAGGTTTCTCATGGAAAAGGTTAAGCAAGATTGAATGAATAATTGGTGAAAGAATTGTGTGAAGAACCCTATTTGGACAGAAGCTTGGAGGCTCTATTTGGTCTATCAAGAGGAATTGGATATTCTTCATGCAAGTACAGACCAATTGTGTGTGTTGGAACTAAGGGTCATTGAAAGGAAGCTTGCAACATCAAGGCGATCAGGTTGTATCTTCTACTTTCAATTAATATGATACAGCGGCATGTCCCTTTCCCATAAAGTCATTCTTACTTTATTGTGTAATTCCTTGATCATATCCATAAGTTGACATTGAATATACTTTTCTATCTTCACTTTGGTTGGTTTGTGTTGTCTTGGACTTGACTTCACGAGAGCACTGGAGCGAAGCGGGAACAATAGAGACCTAAGGAAGCGATATAAAGGTATGTCACTTATTCCTTCCTATTAGTAGATTCAATGATTACAACTTAGGGAAAGAGTCGTGTCTTGTCCTATTTTGTTCTAAATCCAGGTGGATCTAGGGAGATCTGCTAGTGTCCGCAGCTACCGATTTGTCCGATAACAATGCAATGCTTATCTAACATTTTTAACAACAATTCTATGATTTACAAAAAAGTTTTTACTTATATTTTGAATGTTGAAGATCAAACAACTAGTTGAGCGAGCGATTCCCACCTAACCATAGGAAGTCCGCAGTGGAAAACACCCCCTAGATGGGATATGATACCACAAAGGGTGAATTAGGACAAGAACAACTCTGAATTACAAACTTCAACATGTTCAAACAAATGATTTTTATTGCTAACTTCTTGAGGATAGAGCAACACTAAGGCACCTACATTACTTGTCCCACACAACACAAGGAGTACCTCCTTCTTTGTTGTAAAGTACCTTAGAAAATCCTCCTTTAGTGATATCCAATGTGTGCATAGAAAGGTCCAAGTTGATATCCCAACCTTCAACATAAATTCAAGCTCTCTTTCATGGTTGGTTTGTTCTGTATGGACTTCGCTCTTAATTTTTGTTGTCTATCCTCTAAAAAATCTTATTTTTTCCCTTTTCCCAACAACCCCTCTCTTCCCATTCAACTTTCCTTCATGCACGATGTAAAGAGAGTTCAAACTCAACTTCTTTTCCTAGTTCCAAGAATGTAGGAGAGACAACTTGCTAGATTTTAGGAAATGGTGGCTTTGATTGAAGGATTTGTTTCCTCAACTCCTCTTAACCCATTTCAACTTTGAAATTCAATTTTTAAATGGGTGAGGGTTCAAAGTAACATAAGATAAATATTTTTAGGCATAAACCCCCATTATATTCCCTCACCTTTCCCCTCTTGTGGTATCATATCCCCTGTAGGTGCTCAAGCTTAGTTGGCCTTGGTCATTTTTTATTAATTGCATAAATAAAATACTTAAAATATTCAAGATGGTCAAAACCATGATGTTACACTATACATGCTAATCTTGTCAACAAACACAAACAAATGACAACAATTATCGACAATAATCTCATGACCCATTTCATTCCATGCTTGACACTTGGCATTAGTGTTCAAAGTATTGGTGTACACACACATTTTCAATATTTTCCTATTGTTCAGGTAGACTGTTATTTTTAGCATGTTTATTTCTAGCTAGTATTTATTTATAATAGGTATATTTTTAGTAGGTGGTAGTGACAAGGATCAAAGTGCACTTCACCTTAAATATTCCTCCTTCCATGGGAATATTTCCCTACCAAACAAGTGTGTACTTCCATTAGAGTACCACTCAATGTCAGTTCTATTTTTAGTCACTTCAGTTATAGAGTTTAATTCAACATGCATGAGTTTTTACTTGTGCATGTTTAACTCTATTATTAACCAACTAACTCCACTTACTACTAGTCTTATTTTTGGATGTTCTAATTCCAATAGATAGCCAACTCCATTTTTGACTAGTTGACTCTACTTATTGATAGTTAATTTTGGAGACATATGTGCTTGCACAAGGAAGCCCTGACCCTAGTGTGCACTTCTTCTTCTCTC
>JASDQU010171069.1:0-16775 GCA_032191745.1 Picea mariana | reverse complement strand
ACTCGACACCATACACTAGCCTCTAAGTTGTTTTGTAGACAAAATGCCAATCTTTGAAATTCACCACTAAAAAAAGAATGCCAACCACTTGTCATCCACAATTGGGTTGGGTTGGTTTAAATTATGACGTGTTGATTTGCATCTACATACAATGGTCACAATTTTATGCTACTTAGAGTGGTCACAGTTTTATTTTCTAAGACACTTTGACATGTTCTCATTTTTCATTGTCTGACTAGTAGATTTCATCATGTTGTCGTAGATTTTGTCATGAATATTTTATATTTTAGATACTCATTATTAATAGTGTATAAAAATGTTACATCAACTACAAACTAGATTTAATCACTACATCTAGAATTGTGTGTGATTATAAAAAATTGAGAGAAACGACATCACATATAAGAAAAGGGTGTGTGGATTTTATTGAGAAAGTTGAAACAAAAAGACTTTATTTATATTGGAAGAGTATGGTATATAATAATAAGTTCATTTGTTAAGGTGCTTAGTCATAAGACAAGAAAGTTAAAGGTGGCTAACCATAATCTAAGATGGTTGAAGGTGGTTAGTTAAAAGTGATTTTTATGTGCCTAATCACGACATAGATAACATCTTTATAATAAGGTCATATGTGTACAAATGTTTCCTTTATATAATAATGACATATATACCTAGCATAAGTTTAGGGTTACTGTTTATGTATCTTATTGTTATAAACATGAGTTTCCTCCCTATCTTATATATACCATAACTTATCATTTATCAATATAACAATCAACTTCAAGATTTTATTCATGGAAATTTCTTCCTTCATTTAATTGAATTAGTAAGTGCTAGCCAACCATTAGGTGTGCAAGTATCCCAACCATTATTGTCATTGTTATATTATTTTCAATTTATGAAAGTGTGATCCCATTTGGGTACTAGGGATGTAAAAAGTGGTATCAAAGCTTCAATCAAGCTTTGTTGGTGTTTTTTTGTTAGTTCTTAAAAATAAAAGTGAGAAGAAAATGACAATCAATTACTATCATTTCACCGATCAAGGTTGAGTTTCAAGAGCACTTCCATATCTTTATCAATGAAAAGAGAGAGACATTCTAGCTACAATTGAAGGGAAAAGGGTATGCAGATTCCATAAACCTAGAATATTATGGAATCCAGATACCCTTTTCCATATAATATACTAACTAGATCCAAAAACCAAAGACATGAAATATGGTACTACACATATAATATATTATCAAGGAAAAAAAAAGCTACATGAAATTTCGACATTTGAACAAAAATTTACAAGTTATATGAGTACATCAATAAAAAAAACATACTAACCTTGCAAGTTCAAAATCCAAGCTATGTAGATCGAGAATTGGATTATTTCAACTGGTGGGTGACAGAAAAAGTAAACAGCTCAAAAAGAACCCATGAACAGTGTCGCAACTATAGCAATTGTGTCGCAAAGTCTCTTAAAGTCACGTATATATAGATCAACTAGTCAACTAGCCATTAACAGTGACCAATGAGATAGGAAAATTTTTCGTGGAAATAGTGACAAACTTTCGTGGAAAATTCTACAGAAATATCGACCAAGTTAAAAAACCTTTTTGTGGCTATATAGACGAACTTTCATGGCAATATTGAAGAAAATCCCGCCCTATTTAAATAAAAACATGAAAATAATGGAAATGTGGAAAAATTTCGTGGAATAATCCGCCCATATGTAGTAGTGGTCCTGGACATTGTCTGCCATCTTTCCTAGGCTTTGCCACAAGAATAAAGGTAAGTTTAAGGTATTTCTCCCTATGAAATGCATCAGTAACCTGATGTGGTATGTATGCACCTTGTCGAATCTTCCCTCACATGTGAAGTATTTCCTAATTATCTTCAAAATTTTCTCAAAAGGATCGAGGAGATACTTGCTAGGAATGTCGGTTCTAACTTTCCGATTTCAATATTCAGGCTTGATGAAATCCATATAACATGAAGTGTCTAAAGGAATACCTTTAAACCATTTTTATCCATGCAGAGGGATCTCCATCGCAACTGACATAGTTTCCTCTGTCACTTGGAAAGTGATTCTTGCAATTGTTTCACTGATACCAGTAAAATTGAGGGAGAAATACTTAGTTAGTTTTGCATTATATCCTTGAATCCTTTCACAGAAACACATACATACGGCTTGTTCAAAATATGCCTTGATCATCGGGTCTGCATTTATTAACTTTAAATCCTGAGGTTCAAACCTCACGGCCCTATCGCTTCTTGCATTCTTTCTTTTTCTTTGGGAAGTTGCCATGGTGTTGGTATATGTCAATTTCAGGTGCGCAGTAATAAGTTGTAATAGCCTCTTTGCACAACGAATAAGAATGATGAAATTTGCAAAAGGTAGAAGAAAATGTAGCAACTCGAATCTTTGCACAACAAACAAATCAATAGCAAAACATTTGGTGCAATGAGAAATTTTGTGCAACAGTAAAGTGCGACGAAAACTTTCAGTGCGGTAGCAAACAACAATGGGAAACTTGGCACAGCAACAAACAACAATGGGAAAATTGGCCGAGAGAAAATCTCAGTGCAACAATAGGTAGTTCAAAAGAAATAAGATTAACTGTGAGAAGAAACAACTCGTTCCAAAAATCTAGTTTGCAACGAGCTCCAAGAATGTTTTTGAAAAATGGCTAAAATAAATGGAGGATATGCAGCAAAAAAAAAAATAGACTTACATAACGACTGAAAAAAAATAGCTTTTACGTAGCGAAGGGCTTCATAGCTTGCTGGAAAAACTATGGACGATGCACAAATTCTGAAAGTTATGGGGAAGCATGAAGCGTGACCATTATTTATGCTTGAATGCATAAGGAATTGCAATATCCCTTGGCCAAAACCAAATGTAAATATAATCCAAGTATATTTAAGCTAGTGAGCTGTTTAGACATCATTTTTGTAATACACTTTTCATGGCATGGTGCGCGCATATACTGCACAGTAAAGGGATGTAATGTGCACATTTCTGAATACCATGCACAGTAACTAAGGTGTGCGCAACCTTAAAGACAGAGGATACAACACGTAGTAACTAAGTGCACGTAATATTAAGGTTAACGAGCCTTTGTGTATATAATATGCATTATAGGCTTGTGAGCCAGTATTATAAGTTGGAATGCTTGTGTGTTGGAATTAGGTCAACGCACCTAGATGTTAAAGGCTAGAGCACCTACTTTGTACATGACTCATGATTAATATAAAATACATCATTGCACATAGACCGACCATGATAAAAGAGATGGGGGACTGAACTTCACTAGTTAGGGAAAGGGAGGGCCAAAATTCAAGGGAATATTATATTAATATTTCCTAAAACATAAAGTATGGATAATTAGTTTATCCAAAGTTCTAAAGTTGGGTACAAGTGGACAAAATTAACTTTCGATATGACGAGTTTCAAGTTGGGGACATACATTCATATCGTGGAGAAACTTAGCTCAGGGGGGAATTTTTTTCACAGAGAGATACCTTACAAACGGGGGGAAGGGGAAAACCATCAGGTTGAGCATCACTTTTTGACAAAGAGTTCATAGTGATTATGAAACACACTCAGTTATCTAGTCAATGACTCCATGACTATTTCACTCATACATTCTGTTATCCTTGAGACAAACATTTCACCTTTCCAAAGCCTGTTTCCCCATCATTCTTGGTTGGTGTACCTGGTTATCTTGGAGCTGGATTGAAGAAGCGGGTTGTCAGGCTCGTGAGCAGTTCTCTGAATGAGAGAATTGTTGGGGATTGATTTTTGTAGGTGCTAAACTGCAGCTACAACGCTCTGAGACTTTCGATCTGACCTGTTGCTGAAGCCCTAGAAGGGAAGTGGGGCGGTCGAGGGACTGTTGAGCAGAGAAGGGGAACACTTCCTTGGGTGGGATAGGCATGTGGGGAATGAGAGGCTGTAGGTTGTTAGCTGAGTGAGTACCTGAGACAGAATCTTTCCTGTTGTCCATAAACCTTAGCCTGGATAGGAATCCCTTTACCCTGGGTGGAGTTCAGTCCCAACTCATGGGTGATTCACTGTTGAGAGTGATGAACAATGTAGTCTATGGATGGGAGGTTCATGGACGATCTGTAAGCAGTTGGTGACAGTATTTCTAAGATAAGTACCAATTGTATGATATATGGATATGTTGTTTTTTTATTTAAATGCCCATGTTACAATCTTATCATATATGTGTCTATGATTGCTTATGTGCTTATGGGTAATTTCCTGTAAATAATGCATATCGGTAATTACTGTTATTTTAATATAAAAGTCATATGTTACAGAAAGTAATTGTTTGTTATGTTTAGATGTAAACATTCTACGAGCATGTTGTATGTATATGTTTTAGTTGCATGCAGTCTAAAGAGTAAATTTAGGTGGCATTGCTTAGTTGACTATTGGGTATGCTACTGTATGTTCTACAGTATGGGAACGAAAGTGTTCCCTAGAGTAGCATGGCCCAGCCTGATAGCTGGGAATGTTCCTGACTGGTGTCATAACATGAGTGGTTTCTCTGGAGTGGCGTACACCAGCCTTAGGTTGGTCCGGGGGATCGTTACAGTATGGTATCAGAGCCTCAGTTCAAAACTGAGCTTGGATGGACCAAAAGGGTGTAATCGAAGTGAATATTCACAGAAAAGTAACTTTGAAGTGACCAGAATTAGAAGCATAGAGTGTCCTTGGAAAAGGTTGGCGTACTGGTGCGCGTGGTAAATTTGCCATTGCACGGGAGACCGTGGCATGCCAGTGTGCGCAGTAAATTGTGGTGCCACGCAGAATATTATTATGTGTAGATGCACGGGATGAAATTATCCTTGCGTGGTAAGCACACACATAGTAAGGTTCACATGGGGTGCGCAAGTATTGCTTAACGTAGAGGAGTTATGTTGGTACGCGCATAAGTACGAGTATAAGTTGTTTCGTGACAGTGTATTCAGTAGTGTGCACAGATATTTGAGCTTGAAGGAATATGTTAATCTTGACATGGTGCATGCATAGGAAAAAAATGCATGTGGAATATCGGTGCACAGTATCGAAACTGTGCGCAATGGATATTGGCGCACAATGCCAGAGTAGTGCGCGTAAGTAGTCGGTACGATGAAGAAGAAATGCACAGTAGATTTAGGTGCGCGGAGAAGCCTTTACCTTGTAATATTGCTATGCACGGTAATATAAATGAACAGGACAAGTTAATGCGCGCAAAGTCGCTTGGAAGGTGAGGAGTTTGAGTTTAAATTGCATAATAATAAAAGAAAAATAAACACATAACTGCATTGAAGCATTAATTAAAAACAATTTCAAATTTCAATTTCTTCTGATTTAGACAGATGAAAATAAAATATAAGATTACAAGAAAAAATTATTATAAAAGAAAACAAGAGTCATAATATCACCGGATAGAAATTGTAATAAAATAGTCTAAAATCCGTTTCTGTATTTATATAATCATATTAATCATGGAATTACAAAAGGGTGATGACAACAATTAGCATGTTGTAAAAAGGGTCGTTGAAGAACATGCCTATCATCTCTTGTACTCTTTAACTCTGCTATCGGCTGTTCAAAATTCATTGAGACATGCTTATATTAGTTGAAGACTTACTTTAGCTTACCAATCTCCACCTTTAAAGAAGAGTCTAACCAGACCGATTGATTTTCTCCAACACTTTCAGCCACTTCAACCGTGGATTCCTCCTTTTTATTTCGCTTACTCCTTTTCTTCTTAGCGGCTGGACTGTTGATGACTAAATCCTTTATAGTGGGATTCATCCTGACTTCCAATTGTGAGTCTATAATCGGCTCTGTGTGGAACTTAGTTTCTAGAAGGTGCGCAAGGACCCTTTCTTCCTTATTCGCAGGAAAGCCTAACATGTTTCTCGAATAACCAGTCTCACTTGACTTAGCTTTGTCCATGTATCTCAGGTTGGGGATACCGAAATGTGTCTTTACAGAGAGAAGGAATTCGAGCAGCTTGAATATTACTATGGATGAATAGTGTAGTCTATGGCAGGAAGGTTCATGGACGGTCTATAAGCAGTTGGTGATAGTATTTCTAAGATAAGTACCAATTGTATAATATATGGATATGTTGTTTTTTTATTTACATGCCCATGTTACGATTTTATCATATATGTGACTATGATTGCTTGTGTGCTTATGGGTAATTTCCTGTAAATAATGCATATCGGTAATTACTGTTATTTTAATATAAAAGTCGTGTGTTAGAGAAAGTAATTGTTTGTTATGTTTAGATGTAAATCTTCCACGAGCGCGTTGTATGTATATGTTTTAGTTGCATGCAGTCTAAAAATTAAATTTAGGTGGCATTCCTTAGTTGACTACTAGGTATGCTACTGTATGTTCCGCAGTATGGGAAAAAAAGTGTTGCCTAGAGTAGCATAGCCCAGCCTGATGGTTGGGAATGTTACCAACTGGCATTAGAGCATGATTGGTTTCTCTGGAGTGGTGTACCCTGGCCTCAGGTTGGTTGGGGGGATCATTACAGGAATGAAATCATAGAAAAGGATGGTGAATCCATAATGATGAGAAGTTTTAAATAAGGTTAAAGATTTGTGCAGTGAACTCGTGCAGCAAGTACTCTTTTGAAGTGTGCAATTGTGACATCCCCGACCCTCAAAACCTTTATCAGGTAGTGCTACCTAACGACTGTAACATACTTTTTTTCTCTGATACCTTTTTGTAACATCCCCTGGTACACACGGGTTGGGCCATGCTACACCAAATAATGCTCTGATACCATTTTTGTAATGTCCCCAGCCACCACACAGGTTGAACAATGCCACAGAAGAAACATCTATGATATGTATATATATATATATATATATATATATATATATGATGAAAATTTAAATAGGCATAACATTATGTTCATACACATATTCATGCAGAAGAGACAATAATACATACATGCAATAAACACAGGCAATTCTGATAACATTATAACACATGTACAAGATACACATCACACAGAGAATATAGATCTGGTACTTATATTTTAATAGATGACCACCAACTATGTGCAGACCTTCCACGAACCTCCTAGCCTTATACCATGCTTCTCATCATTCTCAATAGTGAGTCACCCCTGAGATGGGACTAAACTCCACCGAGGGAAAAGGAATCCTAGACTATGTTGAGGCTAGGGAAAAATGCATAGAACAATTGGAAATATTCTCTCCAAGGAGCCTACTTATGCCCACTTCTCATAGACTCTCATTCCCCACATTCCTATCCCACCCTAGGAATATTCACGTTCACTGTTCCATAATCCATCGTCTGCTCCACTTCTATTCCAGGGCTTCAGCAACATGCCAGATCAAGAATTCTCGGAGCTCCGTAGCTAGTGTTGGACTCCCTCTAGGAGAAAATCACTTCCCAAAAAACTCTCTCACCTGGAGAGAGTTTCTCACGGGCATGACAACCTACTTCTTCAACCACGGGCATGACAACCTGCCTCTTCAACCATGGGCCTGACAACTCACCTCTTCAATCCAAAACAACCAAAATCGGGTAAGGAAAGGGGACGAATCAACAACATTACAGAGGTTCACAAAGGTAGAAATGGCTCTAGCTATGTGCTTGTTCAGTGCATGCATGAATTTCACAAGGGATGGCCATAATGTTGAGGATGCGCTCGTGGGAAACTAAATGGATAGACTGGTCAGAATGCTGAGAGTGAGACAGAAAAATATGGTGAGAATGGTCATCTTGCAAAATCATGAGAGAGTCGACTGGTGAGAGAGAACTCCTAAGGAAGGTGGCCAGAATGGTTCGTGAACCAAGGTGTGAAGTTTCATCAGTTGTAGGGGTCAACGATGGAGACAATGGCTGGTTGTGTCAAGGATCTCCTTATCTCAATGCATGCATCAGTGGGGAGTATGGATGATCTCTCGAGTGGCGACCCCCACGAGAGTGGTGAGGGAACCCCCAATGAGCTGACTTTCCCTCCTAAAAAATGAATGTGCCTAAGTTGAAACATGTCTTTTTGAAGCTGCATGAGCTCCACTTAACAATCATTCCCTTGCGCCATGAACTTAGGACAAATGGGTTTATTTCCCAACTTTAGTATTTTTTAGGAATAAATTATAATATTCCCTTGGGTTAACCCCTCAAGATTATCCCCTCTTTCCTAGCCTCTCATCCCCATTCCTTTCCCTACCCAATGGATCTTAGTCCCCCATAAATATTTCTTCATGGTTGATCTACATGCAATAATGTATTTTATTAATAATCTACATAATTACATACAAAAAATTAGGCCCACTGGTCTTAGCATCTAGGCTCTCTAGCCTAATAAACACATAATCCTACTAAATTATAATTACTTGGCTCACCATCCTATAAACATCATTACATTTCACAAGGGCTCGGCCTTGGGGTATTACAATCCCCTCCCCTTATTTTTGCATTGTCCTCAGTGAAACTCATTTACATAACATCAACAAGAATTTCAAAATATTCAAAAAGATGTGGGTATTCTACCCACGTAGCATCTTCATGCTCCCATGTTGCGTCCTCAGGACCGTACCAGGTCCACTAGACCTTTACAATCCCTATGGCTCGATTTCAGAGATGTTTTATTTTCCAAACTAGAATGCGTATCAGATGCACTTGAAAAGCATTTTCTTGCTCCACCTGAATCACATTCCAATCAATAACATGATTAGCATCATGTATATATTTCTTAAGAAATGACATGTGAAATACATTATGTATAGACATATATGCAGACAATGCAAGCATATAAGCTACTGGACCAATCATCTCTAGGATTTCAAACGACCCACAATATATAGTTGGCAACTTGGAACAGTTTCCCAACTTCAGGGAAATTTTGTTGGCTTTCACCTTCAAGAAAACATGATCACCCACTTTAAATTCCATGTGAGTTTCGTTCTTGTCAACATAGATTTCTTCTTGTCTTGGGAAATCTTCAAATTCTATTTAATCTTTAGCATTTTCTCTTCCATTTTCTTGAACAATTCTGGCCCAATTATTTCTCTATCAACTGGGTTGTCCTAGCTTATTGGGGTGTTTCACTTTCTGTCATAAAGTGCTTCAAACTGGCTCATCTTTAGTGATGCTTGATACCCATTGTTGTAGGCAAATTCTACCAAGTGTAGATAATCTTCCCATTTAGATGGTTTTTCCATCACATACATCCTTAGCATATTCTCTATCACTTGGTTCACCCTTTCTATTTTCCCATCAGACTCAGGATGATATACTGTGCTAAAGTTCATATTTATTCTGAGCCCTTTGAATAACCCCTTCCAAAACTTTGAGGTAAACTTTGGGTCTCTGTCAGACACAAATGTCTTGGGAATTCCATGCAAGCATGCTACTTCCCTCAAATAAATATCAACAACATTGGATGCCTTGTGAGTAATCTTCATAGGAATGAAATGGGTAGCTTTAGTAAGCTTGTCCACCACCACCATGATTGCATCATGTTTCTTGCTTGTTCTAGGCAATCATGTGATGAAATCCAATGTCACCACTTCCCACTTCCACTGAGGAATGGGTAATGGTTGCAGCAACCCTGTTTGGTGTCTATTCTCATCCTTGACCCTTTGACACTCCAAGAATTTAGCTATGTATTCAACAATATCCCTCTTCATTCCTGGACAATAATATTGGCTCTTGACTGCTAAAACTATTTTATGATATCCTGGGTGTCTAACATAAGGTACATTGTGCATTTATTTTAAAATTGCACTCCTCAATTCAGGAGAATTGGGTACATAAACTATGTTTCTGTATAAGATAATTCCATCAATTCCCAATCCATAATCTTCAGCCTCCTGCTGGATTTTACCTTGTTGCGATTTTGTTACCAATTCCATGTATTGCAAATCAACTTTTGCAGCATCAAAAATTCTGCCTTTAAGATCCCTCTGATACATGCTAATGGTTGTAGCATGTAGTTCATGCACTCTCTTGTTGAGTGCATCAACCACTTTGTTCTCCTTTCCTTTGATGTGCTTGATATCAAAGTCATATTCACAGAGGAATTCCAACCATATACTCTGCCTAGAATTCAAAGTAGGCTAATCAAGCAGGTAATTTAGACCATTATGTTCTATCCTCAACTCAAACCTCTTTCCCATGAGGTAGTGCCTCCACTTCTTCAAAGCGTACTCTATGGTTTCCAACTCCAAATCATGAGTGGTGTAGAGCCTTTCATGCTCTTTCAATTTTCTGAACTCGAAACATATTACAAATCCTTTCTAACTAAGGACTCCTCCTAGTCCTTCTTTGCATGTGTCTGTGCAAACCACAAAATCTTCATTCATATCTGCAATCTTCAAAATTGGGGCACTAGTTAACAACTGCTTCAATTGTTGGAATATATTTTCACATTCTTCTGTCCATTGAAACTTTACCCCTTTTCTTTGCAAGGAAGTGATTGGGTGAGCTACTCTCGAAAACCCTACAATGAACCTTTTGTAGTAGCCAGCTAGACCCATGAATGATATGACTTATGTCACATTCTTAGGTGCTTTCCACCCTTAAATGGCCTCAATATTTTTAGGGTCCACTGTTATCCCTTCTTCAAATATGATATGCCCCAAATAGTGAATTCTGTTTTGATAAAATTATCACTTGCTCAATTTGGCATTGAACTGATGCTCTCTTAGAACTTGCAACACCATCCTCAAATGATGCTCATGCTCTTCTTCGGACTTGGAATATACAAGGATGTCATCCAAAAAACCAATGACAAACTTGTCTAAATATTCCCAGAAAACACCATTCATTAAGCACATGAAAACAACTGGTTCATTTGATAATCCAAATGGCACCACTGTGAACTCATAATGACCGTACCTTGTCCTGAAGGAGGTCTTTCTGATGTCTTCCTCTTTAATCCTTACCTGATGATATCCTGACCTGAGATCAATCTTTGAGAATATATTTGCATCCTTCAACTGATCAAAGAGATCATCGATCCTTGGGAAAGGATACTTGTTCTTTATAGTCACTTTGTTCCATTGTCTGAAATCGATGCACAATCTCAATGTTCCATATTTCGTCTTCATGAACAATACTGGTGAACCCCAAGGTGACACACTTGGGCATATATACCCCTTATGCATAAGTTCTTCAAGCTGCATTTTCAACTCCTTCAGCTCTGGTGTATTCATTCTGTAAGGAGTCTTTGATATTGGAGTTGCTCCAGGGATTAAATTAATAGAGAAGTCAACATGTCTCTTTGGGGGTATTCCTAGTATCTCCTGGAACACATCTTCAAAATATTTCAGGACTGCATGATCCTCCTGATTTGGCACCTTATCCTTAGATTCTTCTTCCATATGGGTTGCAAATATTTGACAACCTTTCCTATACACTTCTTCAACTGCATTGCTGATATTTCTCGGATAGTAACTGTCCTAGGAATTCCTTGGACTATTCTCTTATTTCCTTCCTCATCCAAGAAAGTGAATGCCTTGTTACGACAGTCTAATATGGCATGGTGTTGGTCCAACCAATCCATACCAATTAGGAAATCATATGATCCCAAAGGAAATATATTCAAATATTTCTGGGTACTCATCCCATTCATGCCCACTGGACATGATTTAACCAACTCAATGACCTTTCTCTTGACTCCTGTAGCCAGCTGTACCAACCAATATTTCCCATACTTTCTTCTTTGTAAAATAAATATTTCCACAAATTTAGGATCTATATAGCTATGACTATCCCCTAAATCAATTAAAATAGTAAAGGCATGGTTATTGATTATACCTTCAATGTCAATCATGTGTGATTGAAATTCAGATTGTTTGTTTTCCAGGGCTACATAGATCCTTGGTACACTTCTGTCCATGTCCTCCACTGTTTCTGCTTGCTAAACATTGTGGAAAACTCTCACATTGTCATTTTTGTGAGGACAATCTCTATACTTGTGGTCTCCCTTTCAACCCCAACATTGAATGGGTTCCTGCCTTGACCTTTTCCCACCTACCCTAACCATTCTATGCTCTCTAAAAGATGGTTGTCCTTGAGGAATGTTTCTGAAAAATGGAGGCTTGTTTCCCTTCTTCCTCTATTCCTTCCTGAAATTCTTCTTGTCCTCCCAAGCCTTATGGAAAAGTGGACTTTCCTTTTTTTTTATCATATAAGCATTTTTGTATCCTTATAGTTTCTTCCAGAGTCTTGGGATCATCATATTGGATTTTGTCAATAATGAAACATGGAATCCCACTCAGGTACCTCTGAATATTCAATGTCTCATCCTTGATGAAGGAGACATACTTCAATAGCTCTAAGAATCTCCTTTCATATTCATCAATGGACATACTTCCCATCTTAAGTTCAAATAACTCTTTCATCTTTCTTTCATAACACCTCTTGGTCAGGTATTTCTTCTTCCTTCCAAGTCACATTTTTTTCCCTGAGGTGTTGTACTTGCACTAGTTGATTCCACCACATGGATGCCTTTCCTTTAGGATGGTATATGGAAATTCTTCCCTCTGCATGAAAAGAATAGTTATGCAATTGAAAGAATTTCCTCATGCCTAGTAGCCATGTCTGAACATCTTCATCCTTCTTATGCTCTCCATCCAAAGTAGGAGTTTTGATATTATTCATTTCTCCTCTCAACTCATCCACCCCATACCTCCTATGTTTCCTGACAGGGGATGGACTTGAGCTACTATGTGATCTCCTATAGGAATGATTTTGGGAGTGATGGTGATGTCTGCTACCACTCCTTGATCTTCCTTTCTTCTCAAGGCTCTCGTGGCTACCTGATTTGTTGGGCCACTCTCCTTATCCAACTTCTTTTCAATCCTTTCCAAGCTCTGAATTAACTTCATGTTGAAGACTTCCTACTATTCATTGGCCTTTATAAGCCTCTCATTATCATCCTTGTGGCTCTAGATATCTGTCTATAATTTTCTGAGGGTCTCAGCCTGATTTATGTCTTCCTCCCTTTCTCCTCCATGTCCATTGGAGTTGGTTCCTTCCTTATTAAACTTGACATTCAACCCTCTGTTTTCATCTTCTTGAATGAAGACTACCTGAGTATCATCCATCACTTCTGTACTTTGTTTTGACTCTGATATGACAACTGCTAATTCTATAAAACAATGTGCAGCCAATAGAACTGTGTCAGGCTAACTGTTCTAAATAATCTCATGGAAACATAAAACATTCTGATTTATTAATATATCAAACTTATTTTCTGTTGTTTTTTGAAGAAATTGGCTGTTCAGATCCAATTTCTAGGTGAACAGTTATCTTCTACTGTTCAAGACCTTTCCAATGGTTGCTTCCATGCTCAATTCTGAATCCTAAGAAGGAAGTTATGGCCACTTGAACAATTTGTCCCTTTCCTATTCTTTAAACAAAATCTTTGGGTGCTAGCCCCTTCCCTTCAACCTTTAATCTAGATGTGACCATGACTGTGACCAAGTGATAATAGTTGGGCGCTTACTTCGTTCTTCAGAGATTCTCCTTTGGGTGTTTTCAACTCACCACAACACCAATATCCTGAACTCGCGAAGTTTTCCATCGATGTGAGAGGGATCAATGGTCCTCACTCTCTACCCAAATCAATGACCACAATTAGCTTCAAGACTCCATGCTTCAGATTTCCAAAGCCTTCAATGCCACAAACCTTTAGAGTGACAACTCTCTGGAGTGTCAGATATTTTGACACATGTCCACGAATATCAACAGTCATGATGAACCCCGACGCTTCGGCCTTTGATAGTTCTCAACCCCCACAACCCCACTTTCCTCCAAAGTGGCTAACCTCTAAAATGCAGGGTCAGGCACCACACACCCCTGTGACCATCAGGGACCCCACTAGCCATGCTCAAGAAAAGGGCCACATGGTGAAATATTAGAAGCAAAAATGTGGCCCAGTATGACGGGCGACACGTGTCACGGTCTAACTGGAATTTCTACCCTCCAAGGTTCTTAACTCACTAACACGTGGAACATATCCCATGTGTCCATGAAATCCCTGGTGATGTCAGCAGTCACGTCTGTTAAGACCCAGAAATGTCCCTTTTTCACTATATCTTTTACCCTTTCAAACTTATCATTCCTATGCTAAATGCCTATTTTAATACTGCCAAGACCCTTTTTCCTAAGGTATGAGTCATTAATCTTGCTTTAATATTCTTATTTATTTAACACGTTTGAATAGTAGTATTTCTCATATTTTACCCATAAATGCACAACTAATGATCAAAATGTGTAGAACATCCAAGAATTAAAGAAATATCGTTGTTGTTACACCAATTGTTACAGTTGTGTGCTAGTATTGCATGTTGTTACACGACTACAACAACCGCACACCTTTCCTGGAAGCTATCACACTTGCTGCAACAGACGCCCACTTATCCTAGAAGTTGTTACATTGACTGCAACATATGAACACCAATTCTAAAAGCTGTTACACTCACTGCAGCAGATGGCCACCGATACTGAAAGCCGAATCCTGAAGAATGATCCTCTACAGTTACACGTTTTGGATCATGCTGATGCTTTGTCCAGATTTGATGAATATGACAGATCTCTTGTATCTTATGACCAACTTGAGAATCTGGGATTCTCAAGGTTGTTCTGAGTCCATTTTGAACTAAATGACTCTGTCTTTAAATAGCAGAGCTTTTGTAATCATTAACAACGGATATTAGCTGTGGAATTGTGAATTAAAGTGAAGCAACTTGTAATTGAACAATTTTGACAATTTTAATAAAGAAGATGACTTGATTTTATCCAATCTGTTGTGATCTCTTTGAGTGGATTCAGTGAGAAGGAAAGGGCCCACCTTCCTCACAGACTCCCCCCTATTTTGTTGTTTTAGATTAGCTACTTTGATTTATGTGAATAACCCGTTAGCATTCTTAGATCATAATTGTTGTTACAGTTCAGTTCCTTTCTGTCAAATGCACATCAGTGTGTCTCATGAGAATCAAAAGTCAAGTGTTGTATACTGCTGGAGAATTGTCTTTTTGTACTAGATAAAACTTTTCTTTCAACAATAAGTAATTAGAAGTGTGAATTTACTCCCTGCAACTAAAGTAGATTTCCTTTCTGCAATTAGCATAGAATTCCTTTCTATAAGGATAAAATAGAAAATTAGAATAAGATAGATAATCCAAAATTCTTATACAATCATCAATCTAGATTTCAATTAAGCAATCGTGATTTCAATCCTGCAACAGTAGATTAGAACTCCAACTGTGTCAGCAACTTGTGCTAGTGTTTAGTTTTCCAAAACTCTGTCTTCTTTCAATACTGCAACTTGATTAATGTTTTCTTTCATCAATCTAGCATAGGCTGTGCATAATTATCTTGCAATAACAAAACTTCCCTGGGTTTGACAATTTATATTGAACACCTTAATTATCCATTTATTTAGACAATTAAAGTGCCCAAAATTTTGGCGTCGTTGTCGGGGAAGATAATTATAGATTTTTGTAAGCACATTAGTTTTCTTTTCTTAGTAATGAATAAGTATGCATGAATCGAGGAACAAGAGGATGTATTCCCAAAAATACTAACCCTACAGGTACCAGAGGACGTGGAGGAAGGAAACCTACACTAGGAAGACCAACCTTTGTTGATGAGATTATAGCCAGAGAAGATTCTTCTTCAGGATATATCTTCTACCCTTCAAATCCTCCAAGGAGACAAATTCCTCAGTCATCCGAACTACCCCAGCTTGAAACATTGCTTTCATCAAGGGCTGAAGCTGAAAGTTTGTTACCAACAAATAAGTAAGCAACGCTAGAGAATACTGAAGACCGAGGAAGTATAGCTCGACCAAGAGAAAGACCAGAAGAAGTTGTTTATCAATTAACGAACAAATAGTCACTAAGGAGGAGTGGGATGGTTACCGTATTGAGTGGAACAAGAGAGAAGCCATGGAAAATCAAGGAGATAATGAAGAGGAGTTCAACCGAGAGGAGCCACAGAACAATGAAGATCAGGTAAATGATGAAAATACTATCTCTACCCTAGTTTTTCCTATTACTAATATTCCTATAAGGGGGATAGATACTATGAAGAACATACCTCTTTCATCCCTACCAAATTTCCATGGATTGTTTACGGAGGATCCAGATGAGTTTCTGTTTGAATTTGATATTATGTGTAGAAGCTATGACTACACTACTACTGCGCAGAAACTTAAACTATTTCCAGCCACATTGAAGGGAAATGCATTAATATGGTTCATGAGACTTGGATGAGAGAATATCTGATCCAGATGGATATCAGTGGCCACCCACCTCTTCCAACTGACTCAAAACAATTTTCTGACAATTTTGGCAATTGACTATTTTTAGCAGTTTTAACTTTCGGGGCCATTTTGAGGGCCTAAATGAATGTTTTTTGAAATTGGGATCCTTGGTGATATCTAAAGGCATGATTGAGACCCAAAAATTAATCTCCTCGATGATACCTTTCCAACGGGCTATCACACGCCTAAAACATAGATCGTATGCAAAATTACGACCCTGGGAAGTTGATGTACTAACTTACCCAAACGGGGCCCACATGACTTTTGGCGCTTTATCTTCTAGGGTTAGGTTTTTGGATGTCTAGGGTTTTTGGCATTCTAGATTATTGTAAAAATGCCTTTAGAGCCTCATTGTAACCTTCTTCTTGATAATTTTCACTACCGTCACATCTTCTCAGAGATAAGTCGCCACCATTCCAACAAGATTGTTTCCGCTGCATTTTACAGTTTCAACTT
>JASDQU010171066.1:4539-21128 GCA_032191745.1 Picea mariana | reverse complement strand
ATAAAGGAATGCTTTAACTTTGAATTCTTTTTATATATGTCAATTGATTACAAGAGGACGAACTAATGAAAAAAAACCCCAAAAAGGAAAATAGGTACAAGAATACCTATATTTAATCTACACAACATCTTGCAGAGAAGTCAAGGGGAGAGAAATGGTTAAAGAATAGATCATAAGAGTGAATATAGGGGGAGAATCCCCAAGGGAGAGTTCAGAAAAGGAGGTCAATCCCAAATAGAGTTACCCTTTGTCAAATGGGGAGAGAGAGTAATCAGAGGAATAGAAACACAGAGAAAGTTCAAAGGCATGAAGACAGGGGGAGCATCCCCAAGGACAGTTTAGACAGGGGGATCAGTCCCAAAGGGAGATACCCTTTTCCATTGATGTCAAAGGGGGAGAGATGGAAGAATTTATGAGGAGGAATGGTCACAGGGGGAGAATGAGCATGAGTGTTTCCATGTCTAAGTGTTTCCATCAATGTTGTTGTTGCCATCAATGCCAAAGGGGGATATTTTTGGACAGTTGGTTTGGACAGTTGGTTTTCATTGATGTCAACCCTTGGAAATTGATATTGTATATTGATGTCAACTCTTGAAGAAAGTCTAGTAGAAAATTCTGGTAGCCCCATAGGTGTGGTTAAGGAACCCGAGTTTGTATGAGGAATAAAGACATGAAGATTGGTGAATTTGAAAGTAATACTATCATAGATGGTTAGTATACATCGTGTCATTTGCGGTGATATATGGTATGTCACATGGTTCCTCATGATTGAGGAGATATGTATTTGTGAAGTTGGAGGACCCTCATGAGTTATCTAGAATCCCCTAGAATGTCAACAAGAAGTCAATTATTCTAGAAGCTCTTAGAAAGTCATCAATAAGTTTACTAGTCAAAGTGGTTTTAACTAGAAGTTAATTATAGGTAAATTTTTTGAAATAAGAAAATAATTAAAAATAAATTAGTTGCAACAATAAATTGTGAGTTTACAAATTATGGGTAAAGTAGTTGCAATAAGAAAGTGGGTTAGCCGTAAAAGTGGGAAGATGGGAAAAACAGTTAAAATATGGCCCCTAAAGAAGGCACTTGGGAAAGTATAAATAAGAGAGAAATAGACTCCCATTAACACCTATTGAACATATTGAATATCTATATTGTGAAATTGATAGGTATTATTAACAAATATAAGGTAGTGCGGATCTTAGGAAGTGAAGAAAGTGTGACGACAAAGTATGAGAGTTGTAGAGGGAAAATATTTTTGAAAAACCCTAATAAAGTATATCCTCTCGGGTCATCTTATAGGTGTCTAGTGAGTACCACTCATGGGTTAGATAACACCTATCTAGTGAGGTAGTGGCAGATTTGAGAAAAGATTAATAATAGGCATGTTGAAGGTGAGATGCTCTAGGTTGATATTCTATTTTGAAGTGACATGCATCAGGTGGCCTTCAAAAGTAAAAGGTATGTTTCCATGTATTCTTGAGGCTTGTGTCATGGATGGTTTTGCACATGCTTAAGGCATGTCTTGGAGGATTTTTGATATATGGTAGAGATCCTTCTCTTGTTTATATTGGTACATACATATCCTTGGTATTTGGTCTATGGATGTTGTTACACATCAAAATGTCACACTTGAGTTTTGCACCCTAAGTGTCACAAAGTGACGTATGCACCTTGTTAAGTGTCACATGTATTGCCACAAGTGTCGTATACAACTTACCTAGTGTCTCATTCAATTTTCTTATTGTTGCAACCCATTGACACCATGAAAGACATTTTCCATGACCCCTAAGTCATATTGGAGGAAGAAACCCTCATTTCAAGGTCAAAACACACCTTTTTCTTGGAAAAATCGACCATTTTTTGGGAATTTTATGAAGGGTGGCGCCCCCTTGCCCATGTATAGGGAGAAACGATGCTCCCCTTGCCATGTTAAGAGAGAACCACCTTTGGAAACTGACACTATGTCTCTAAATAAGGGGGAGCACAACTTTTGGTTAGAGGGAATCATGGGATCCTCCTCCTTTTCCTAAGGGCTGACTCTATTGGGATGAGGTTGGTTGTGATAGACTCCTATGCTATGGATTCATACTAGGATCCAAATACAAACTTAAAGATCCATATCCTCAACCATTTCCTTCATTTTCACATGGTGGTTGTTCCTCTCAAGCCTATATATTGAAGGTATTTCCAAGGTGAAAAGAGGAAGAATACATGTATCAAACCTTTGATTCTGGAGGAAGCACCATCATTTTCATGTTAATATGCATGCAAGGGATTGATGAGGAGAGATTGGATAAGTGAATACATCATAAATCATGTTTTTTAAGTGCATTATTTGGCTTTTTAATTAATATCAACTTTTCCTATTCCCTTGAAGTTCATGTGTTCTACATTTTCTTGTCTATTGTTGTTTCAGTCTTCATAGATAGATCTAATTTATATAATCATATATAATAGGAGGAAGAGTTTTTTTTCTAGTCTTTCAGGATTTCATTTACGTTGAGGATCTTGGATATCAAGCCTAGGGATTGAAAGCAACGAGGACAAACATTGCAATCAGGTACGCTACATTCTTCTTCTCTCTTGCTTGATTGATTCAGTTACATCTATAGGGAAAGTAGTAACCACTTGTTCACTTATATATTTTGACCAAATATAGGAGTCTTGATCCAAAGGGGAGATTATCCTATTTGCAGGGCATTATTTCTCACAACATAAAAATGGCGACTCCACTGGGGAAGGAATTTGAGTAGTTTTTCCTTTTTTTAGTATTGAATAATTTGCTTGTGATTAGATCTTATTTTTTTGATGATTCTTTCTGATCTATTTACCCTTGAATATTCCTCATTGAAGAGTTTACAAAGCCATTGACTGAGTCTCTACTGATTTTGAGCTTGTCAGAAGCCATTTTTTGAACTTTTCCAGAAAGTGGCACTTCCCTGCAGTTCAAACCAGGGCACCATAGCCTGATTGGGGCTTCCCTGCAATGCATATAGGGGATCCATTATATGACTGACACTCCTCCTAAGGAGAACCATTCTCTTTATTACCAGTCTGTCTCTTTGAGAATAGGGGTGCCAATCTCCTTTTTTTTTTGTTTTTGCGTCTTTCTGCCTGCTTTTTCTTAGTCTTCTTTTGAGAGGTTATTTTCCCAGAGTCTCCTATATTGTCTTTGAATTTGTTTAGATTGAGGATTTGATACTTATCACTAATGTTTATCTTTTTTGATCTTGGAAACGTCTTCTGTGCTGCGATATTGTTTCACCTTAATTTTCACTGGTTTGTTCTTTGTCTCGTGATGTTATCAATTATTTGATTAGTTGGAAGAGTCTGCAAAGGTTTGATTGGTATTGAGTTTCTTTTCAATATTTTTTAGAACATATTTCTCTTTTGAATTATTGATATTATTTTTCGAGAGAGAATTAGAGATTACCCCTCTGAAGCTTAACCAAACATAGTGGAAAGATCATATACTGGGGGTTCTTCTTGAAGTGTCACTAGTTTCATTAGGTCTCAGTGCTTCGTGAATATCGAATCCGTTCGAGGTCCTATGGAGTTTACCAGTCCTCTTGTATTCAATCCTCTGGAATAATTTCATATTTGATATCCTGCCCATATGTTCAATCTCGACTGTTGAATGTACCCTCCCAGAGGCTGAATGCAAGTTGGTGACCTTAGTGGCCATTATATTTAGGGTTCATACACAAGGTGATGATGAAGGGGAGCCTTCGTTGTACCTGGGTCAGACGTTGGTCAAAATCACTCGGGCTCCTTGGAGGGTAACATACATATAGACCATGAGGGAACTTGCACCAAAGTGTAAATTTGTTAATTAGGTCACCAATGTAACTGATCCACTCACTCTCCTCAACCCCTTTTTCATATTGAATTTGTGATGTTGGATTTCATCACCAACTAGTGCGTTCATAGTGAAAAGGTTTGTTTATTTGGTTTTCTTCCTAGATATTTAGCGTGTGTTGTTTTCTTTCCCTAGAAATCCCTTAGGGTTGAGTATGTTTATATGAAATCAGTGCCTGAAACTACCAATGAAAGCTCCCATTTTTCCAGGGAACCATTTGTTTTTCCTTCTGTGGGACACATTGGTCCTCCTTATATCACCACTTTGACCCTTCCTAGACTGACTATTGGGTTACTGGTATGGTTGTTTTCCACTAAGGTGAACATAAATTCTCCTAGTGCTTCATCTGTAAGTACTCCACCCTAGGAAAATCAACCTCATGTCGATCCTTAACCTTCTTCTCCCATAGGATATTCTTCCCGGTCTTCCTCTTTGACTAGTGAAAACTCTGCATCTAGTAACTAGGTGGATAAGAAGAAGAAGAAAAGGAAGGCTAAGAAGAAGAAAAATAATCTAGGGGAAAAACTTCCAACCACTACATGACTTTTTGGAAGTGATCAACCAACTATTGTTCATCATTTTTGGAGTGTTGATAATGTTGAAAAGTATACCAAGACACATAGCAGACCCAAATTCCCTTGCAGGATTTCTAAGGGTGACCAACTTCTTAAGGATTTCCTTGGTATTCCCAAGGTTGTGGAAGTGTGGTCGGAGGGTTCTCAACCCACATCCTCATCCATTGCAGGTCATGCTGGTGAAAAACCATTAACTAGTGATAATCAGGTTTGAAGTAAGAAGGGTAAATTCAAATTTCCTTGCTTGTTATGTAAGGAGGTGCACCCCAATTATCTTTGGCCTCGTATGGATGAGGCTTCACATCTATTGGAAAATATTGTTGATGTACAACAACAAATTCCATCTCCTAACCCACCATTGGTTGATGAACTTGTCAATTTAGTTCCATCATTGATCAATCTGGTTGATCAGGTAATCCATTTGGTTCCATCATCAATTGCATTGGTCAATCAAGTGATTGATTCGATTTCACCTTCGATCGATCCCACTCTCCCCTTGGAGAGTGAAGTTAAAGTGGTTGATATAATACCACCCTTGGTCAATCTCACTCCTCCTAGGAAGAGTGAGGATGTTGCTCATGTATTTCTTGTTTCTACGGATTCTTCTGGAAAATGGGGGCACTACACCCGTTCCAACAGAACCCCCTTTGATTAATGAAGCCATTCATTTCGATTGGGGTGAAATTCTAGAACCTCATCTTCATTCCTATATACCTTTCCAAATCACTATTCATGTTTGTGGTAGGGAAATTCCTCAAAATATTGTTGATGAAGGTGCATCATTTAGTATTTTATCCTCCATTTCTTGGCAACCTTTAGGTTCTCCTCAACTTGCGTTGGTGACCATAATCTGTTGGATTTTAACAGAAGGGATTGTCAACCTTTATGGATTATTCCTCAATTTCCTGTTACTTTGGGAGGGAAAATTGTCTATATTGATGTGATGGCAGTCCACGACCCTTTGGATTTTAATTTTCTCCTTGGGTGAGACTATGTTTATGTTATGAAGGCTCTTGTGTCCACAGTCTTTCGAATGATGTGCTTCCTTCACAATGGAAACATAGTCACCATATACTAGCTTTTATTCATTGACCCTCATACATTGATCAATCATCTAACTTCCCTAAATGGTCCTTACATTCCAACAACATCTGCCCCATTGTAGGTCAATTATGTGGCAACTTGTCCCATGCATTCAACTTTGAATGAGAAACAATCTCTCCCTTATTTTGATTTAGACCTGGTAGTTGACATGGTGAGCTCCCTACACATATCACGACCCTTAACATGTATTCCTTCTAGAGTGTGGTTTTTCCATCTAGCGAAGATCTCTTGGAAGCCATGATTGAGGTTTGTCCCTTGACATGTATTCCTTCCATAGCATTGTCATCTTGGAAGCCATGATCAAGTAGAGGTCCTTGAGCATAGTTTATTTTTTGATTTCATACTAGTTAAAAAATGAAACTAGGTTTGAGCAAAGTTCCTGTTTCTATGTCAAGTTCGTTAATAAATGAAACATAGGGCCTTAAGCATGGTTTGTAATTTCAGTCTAGTGTAAAAATGAAACCTACCTTGCGAGCATAGTTTTATTCTCTGTGACAAGATCGTTAAAAAATAAAAAAGTAGTCTGGGAATCGAACCCAGAGGTCACGAGCAAAGTTATTTTCCTATGTCTATCTCATTAAAAAATGAAACAACCACCTCTCCCATTGAGTCAATTCTTTTTCTAGATATCATAAATATTGAGTCGAGTATTTTGCCAGATATTGTAAATGTTGAGTCGAGTCTTTCACTAGATCTCGTAACCTTCATTTCATCCGCCCGTGTCAGTGGATCCTATTTATTCGTTTGATGAACATTTTCCTATTAGTAACTAGGAGTCTATTGGGTATAAAAATTGGTGATAGGAGACAAGTCAGCGGATGAAACAAATCTTTGGGGGGAGGGGGGGCAAGTCTCCAGCGTCTATGCATCATGCTAGAGCAAAGCCACTATCTTCCATCATGCAGCTCGGGGAAAAGTACCAACTATCCATGGGTCTCGTTCGAAAACTTTGGAAATTATGTTGGGAAGTTCTGAGCTCAGTATTTGTTCTTTATCATGCTCGTTAAAACATGAGAATAGGTTACCAAGTATAATTTTATCTGTTTTTTGGACTCGTAAAAGATATACAAAAAAGGAACTCTTTGGAGTCTCCTTTAATCTCTTTTCAGACTCCCTAAACATGAAAAGATTTTTGAGTAATATTTCTTCCTTTTACACTCATTAAAAGGTTTGAAAGGGTGTCTTTTGAGTGGTAGTTTATCTTTTTTCGACCTCGTAAGACTAATTATGAAAAATGAATACTCTAGTCAAACATGATTAGAAGAGTTCTCCCCTATATTGTTTTACACCTTTTTCGTGCTTAGGAGACTAAATTTACGAAAAGTTCATCCATCGAGTCATCTTTAAGTTCTTTTCAGACTTTCTAAATGTGAAAAACCTTCGAGTTTACCTTCTTTGGGATCATAAAACTATGCATCGAAGGACCTATGTGAGTCCAATCTCCATGACCCATACAAGACCGAACCCCTCCTTCCTTGGGTTCGTTAAACATATGGAGAGGGAATCATATGAAGGATGAGCTATACTTAGCACCTGTTATCCTCCTCATTCTTGTTAAAAAATAAAGAGGTACTCATCTATCTGGATGGGGGGAAAATTGAAGGAAGGGGGTCAAGTTTTTTGGAATCTGTTATGGTAGTTTTTGATTCCCTTGAACATGGCACCTATTTGCATCTCATCTTACAATTGGGTAATTTGATTATCTCTGATTCATACCAATTCTATGTGTCATCATACTTTTTCGTTCCAGTCGAAGAATGCTCTTATTTTCCATCACATTATGTTATTGGTACTTGTCAAGTCAATGTTGCCAAGTTAGTTTTCATGCTTCATAATGTTCAAGGGAAGTTTCACTTCAAATCATCCATCTGCATTATTACCAATTTTCGTTTCCTGTGTCAATCCATACTCATTCGATCCACCATCTCACATCACTTTCCTGTGTCAGTTTCATGTCGATGATGGGGGATACATCAAGGCCATCCTTCGATGAGTCTCTTCTTGCTTAATTGAGCACATTATTTGGGAATTAGAATTAGAAACCCTTTAGTACCTTTATCCCTTCATGCCTCAATGGCAGGCCTCCTCGCTTCTGACTGTTAGTCCCTAAAATTTCACTTGACTATGAGAGGGAAAGCTAGGGCATGATAGATTTATTGCAAAAGTGTTTTGAAGGTTTTTATGGTTTGGTTTTGAATGAGGTGGTTAAAAACTAGTTCAAAGGTTATAAAATAAACAAGAAAATCAGAATCAGAATAGAAGATATCCCATTGAATGGTTAACATGTAGTCACATAGATGGATTAGTCCAATAAGAAAAAGAGAAAATAAAGTGTCCAATTTTTCAACTTCACATAAATTGTTATCTCAAAATATCATTAAGAAACAAGAACATCAGCCTAAAATCAAAACTTGAAAATAATCACCACAGCAAGTTCCTTACTCTATTAATCAATAATCAAGAAAAAAATGCATTGCAGTTTGAATAATGAGCTCAAGAATGAAGAGAGAAGAACAAAGTATGAAAGAGATTCTAATCATCCACATGCCTTTTCTATTAAGTTTCAAATAGAACAATAATGTCTTACAAGGTGTTTCCAAAATAGGTCCTCTGGATCTCAAATTTTCTTCCTCCTCTTAACTTCTCCTTCTACAGAGTTTATATAGAAACAATACATAATTATCAAGATACAAAAGAAATGGATCTGAAAACCTACTCATCTATATTTATTTTATTATTTCAAATAATGAAGGAAAATATAAAATCTGATCTCCAAGTCGAATTGATGAGGTAGTTGGTCAACTATTGTCCTTGATATTTTTTAGGAAAATAAATTTGGCAAATTCCTGAAAAATAAGGTCCAAAAATATCTTTGTATATCCCAAATGGTGATAGCTGTGTAAAAAATGACAGATATTTTTATGAAGGGGCTTGTTCCCAACAAAAACCTATTTTGTTTTTTCCAAAAATTCATCTCCATATGTTCTGCAACCGCTCCCAAAATTACTGACTAAAACAGGAAATTATGTATTGTGAAATCTTAGAAAATTATGCCTCAAAGATATATTTGAATCTCTTAAAATATGATTTTTGTGTAAAAATCGAGAGAGGTTTTTGTGAAGGGACATGTTCCCAACAAAAACCTCTTTTTTTCTCAACAAATTCATCTCCAGTTATTCTGCAATCTCTCTTGAAGATAAAGACTAAAAAAGGTAAAAAACATAGTATTTCCTGTAGCTTTTTTAGAAAAATAGGCCTCAAAGATAAATTTGAATATATTAAATTGTGATTGATGTGTAAAACCTGAGAGATTTTTTTGTGAAGGGACATGTTCCCAACAAAAACCTCTTTTGGTTTCAACAAATTCATCTCCAACTATTCTGCAACCAATCTTGAAGATAACGACTAAAACACGTAAAAAAAAAAAGTATTTCCTGTAGCTTTTCCGGTTCTGTAGAATAATAGCCTTTGTCATCAGGAAAAACTTCTTCAAATTTTGATGATCTGGTGGTTTCTCTTGTTATAGGTCTTTTAGAATATTGAGCAATTTGTTTTCCTTTTCCTGTTGTCTTACCCACATTTTTATTTTCTTTTTCTTTCCTGTGTAATGGAGGTATCTCTGTTTATGCTTGACTATGGGTTTAATTGGATTTACATTGTAATATTCATCTGTATCTACTTCCATATTTATGTTTGCAATAGAAAACATTTCTATATCTACATCTAGTTTGGGTCTCTTACCTTTCCTGGTTCTTATCACCCTAATATCAAACATTTTCTCTTTAACAAGAGTTTCATCAACTGGAATACTTTGTTTCTATGTAACAACCCTTTTCCCTTTGCCTCTTTTCTGTTTGCTGGGCTGTGGATCAGGATTCAGGGATTGGATCAACCAGCTCCAGGGTTTCTTCACCTCCCTCAGAGCAGCAACAACCAGAGTCTTAATTAAGACTTGATGAAACATGCTACTCTTTGCAGCGGCGGGGTGTGACCGCACCCTTTTTGACATCTTTTCCAGACTTTGAGTAGAAAGTAAGGAAGATTTAAAGGATAATCTCCATTTATATGCATTAAAAACCTAATGTGGTAGATGTAAATCAGTGAAAATCTGCCTTCGCAGGTGATATACTTGTGGATGATGATTAAAGCAGCGTACCATTCCTGTCTAATCCAACTGTGAGGGACTCCCTTTCTCCAATCCAGGTTTTGCTTATCTGGTAGAAAAAATTGATTGACAAATTATGTGACTACATGTTCCTTTTTCCACCATCAATTTCCTCCAACTACCAATCTGCAAGCTTTGGTGCAACATAAGAAAATTTACGATCCCCACTTCGAAACCATCGAATTTCTGTGCAAAATCCATAGATACTTGTTCGTCATAACCTTGGAAGGTGGCGAGGAATTCGAACCAGCCAGCGTCTTTAAACCTCTGCTCCATCTGTGGATATTCTTCGAGAAGCTTAGCGCCTTCGGGTTCCAATCTGACAACTTTCCCACTTCTCTTAGGTGCCATATTAATAACATGATGTTGCAACTTGGCAATGTTCAGAAGTTGAATTTACAACCTGCAATCGCTAGCATATAACAGTTTCTTTTTTAAAATACCTACGCTTATAATTCAACAAATTAGAATGACAAGTGACATGATCATATAATAATGTTTGGAAATTGACTGTTTTGAAAAGGGTCTTTGTAGGTGCAGAATGATCCCATTGTGTAATGGTGCGAACTGTAGAATGATTCAAGAGATATTGTGGGACACATGCGGATTTTCAGTCCAATATTTATGTAATCATAACAAAATTAGGGTGGCTGGCACTTATCATGGCATGATTATAATGTCGCTATGAGAATAATGTTATTCTTGTAGCACTATTAATGACTTGGAAGAATTTTGAATTTACAAGATTCAAATAGGCATATGAAGTGACACATATTTTAAAACCACGTCTTAAATCTCCCAAACTTAAGGAAATTATTCAAAAATCTAAAATGTGAAACATAACATACTGAAAACAAGATTAAAATAAAACGAAAGCAAACAATGAAGTGCAGGTAGGGAGGGTTTAGGATTAGAGTTTCTCACTAAATCAAAAGCATAATTAGAGACTAAAACTGGCTCCTTCTATGGATGATTCTCTCCCTGTGTGGCATCAAGAACAAGCAGACCATTGTGCCTTTTTGTTCTATCCATCTGTGCAACCCGACCCTGCAAATCTTCAAGTCTGCAAACATCCACAATTTTTTGCTATGCCTAGTCTGTTGGGCTTGTGGAGTCATTCAATATCATTCAAATATGGCCCAAACTTTTGCAAATCTGCTCCTCATTTGAAACCAAACTACCCCTTCCAATAGTGCCTTATATACATGGGGCATGGAGTCTTTATTTAAAAACTGAAACCAAATTTTCTGCTGCAAATTAATAGACTGAAAAGAATCTCATGCTTGATGGTGATCTTATTCTTCTATTTATTCCTACTTCTAACCAATAAAAATTGGCTCATCATGTGACATCATGCTTCCAATGAAGCCATGATAACATCAAACCATTTACCAAATCTCTTTCAACGAAGATAGAAATAAGAGAAGAATTCTTTATGTGTAACATAATTTTAATTTGTAACACATACCTACAACCATATTTTGATTTAATTCCAAAAAGAACAAGGCTGAAATCTTCTGAGAAACATAACTCCATATGAATGGCTACCAGATCATAGAACGAAGTAGAATGATAACTGAAAATGGTTACCTCTGCTTGCTTCTCGATACTGCCATATACTGGTTCCAACTGTTCATGACTAATGTACAGGCTATTTTCATAAATTTGTTTCTCATCTTTTGCCACCATAAATATAACAGGCTGCTGATAACCTTCATCAATACTATTATTTGTATCAGATTTATCAACAATATGCTGAGGAAATACTTGTTCTTTATACTCATCATAAACAAGAACTTTTTCATTCAATTAAAAAACAGCATGTGCATCAGAGATGAGATCAAATGCGTCTACTACTATGCAATCTTTGTCCCTGTCATCAATTGAATCTTGATGATCTTCCTCAATAACATAATTTTCATCCTTACCATCAAAAGAAATTTTTTCTTTATGCTGAATATGCTTCTCAAATATATCACAACAATTTTCAAAAAGACTTTCAGTTGAAAATCTTTCTTTACAAGATATATTGAAAGCATTATGAAAAATTTTCAAAGAGTTGATACTGGAAGCTGGAAGAGATATACACCAATCAAGGGCTGCTCCCGTCAATGAGTATCTGAAAATATTGATCTGAACAGCCTCATGCACAATCTGACGTTCACGAATAAACTCATGGAAATCTAGCAGATGTTTAGCCAGTACCTCCCAATCTTCCCCTTTAAATGTAGGAAGGGAACCTTCCCATTCACCTATGCTAAGCATTGGGTTTGGAAAGCCAACTACATATGAAAAGTCACAAAAGTCCAACCTTTGATCCAAAATGGCTTCCATACTTGGATCCCCAGTGGAGTCACCTATTAATCCTTAGACAATAGAGTCACCATGGTGAAAGATCTGCAGTCATGTATCTGCCCTCTTCCTGTTCACCATCAAGAAGCGGATCTGATTGTTGTCATTCTCCCAGGGAAGATATCTTTGTTGCTTCATCCCTGGCAATGATGCCAAAAGATGTTAGTCCCTAAAGTTGCACTTTATTGTGAGAGGGAAATCTAGGGCATCATCGATTTATTGCAAAAGTGTTTTGAAGGTTTTTGTGGTTTGGTTTTGAATGAGGTGGTTGAAAACTGGTTTAAAGGTTATAAAATAAACAAGAAAATCAGAATAAGAACATAAGATATCCCATTGTCTGGTTAACAGGTAGTCACATAGATGGATTAGACTAATAAGAAAAAGAGAAAATGAGGTGTCCAATTTGTCAACTTCACATAAATTCTTATCTCAAAATATCATTAAGAAAAAAGAACATCAGCCTGAAATCAAAACTTGAAAATAATCACCACAACAAGTTCCTTACTATATTAATCAATAATCAAGAAAACAAATGCATTGCAGTTTGAATAATGAGCTCAAGAATGAAGAGAAGAACAGAGTAGAAAAGAGAGTCTAACCATCCATATGCCTTTGCTATTAAGTGTCAAATAGAACAATAATGTCTTACAAGGTGTTTCCAAAACAGGTCCTCTGGATCTCCAATTTTTCCCCTCCTCTTAACTTCTCATTCTTCAGAGCTTATATAGAAACAATGCATAATTATCAAGATCCAAAAGAAATGGATCTGAAAAACTCCTTATCTATATTTATTTTATTGTTTCAATAATCAAGGATAATATCAAATCTTATCTCCAAGTCGAATTGATGAGGTGGCTGGTCAACTGTTGTCCATGAGATTTTTTAGGAAAATAAATTTGGCAAATTCCTGAAACATAGGGTCCAACAATATCTTCGTATATCGCAAACGATGATAGATATGTAAATAATGAGAGAGGTTTTGTGAAGGGGATATTTCCCAACAAAAACCTCTTTTGGTTTTCAAAAATTCATCTCCATCTGTTATTCAACCTCTCCCAAAATTACTGACTAAAACAGGAAATTATGTATTGTGAAATCTCAAAAAATTAGGCCTCAAAGATATATATGAATATATTAAACTATGATTGTTGTGTAAAAACTGAGAGAGTTTTTTGTGAATGGACATGTTACCAACAAAAACCTTTTTTTTGTTTCAACAAATTCATCTCCAACTATTCTACAACCTCTCTTGAAGATAAGTACTAAAACAGGTAAAAAACATAGTATTTCCTGTAGCTTTTTCAGAAAGATAAGCCTCAAAGATAAATTTGAATCTATTAAAATGTAATTGATGTGTAAAACATGAGAGAGGTTTTTTTGAAGGGACATGTTCCCAACAAAAACCTCTTTGGTTTCAACAAATTCATCTCCAGCTGTTCTGCAACCTCTCTTGAAGATAAAGACTAAAAAAGGTAAAAAAACAGAGTATTTCCTGTAGCTTTTCTGGTTCTGCAGAATAATAGCCTTTGTCATCAGAAAACACTGCTTCAGATTTTGATGATCTAGTGGTTGCTCTTGTTATAGGTCTTGTAGAATATTGAGCAATTTGTTTTCCTTTTCCTGTTGTCTTACCCACATTTTTATTTTCTTTTTCTTTCCTGTGTAATGGATGTATTTCTATTTATGCTTGACTGTGGGTTTAATTGGATTTACATTGTAATGTTCATCTGTATCTACTTCCATATTTATGTTTTCATCAGAAAACGTTTCGATCTTTGCATCCAGTTTGGGTCTCTTACCTTTGCTGGTTCTTGTTATCGAACTAATCGGTAGGTGCAGACACTAACTGATCTCCCTAGATCCACCTAGATCTAGAACAAAACACACCAGAACATGACACTTTCCTTAAGTTTTAGATATTGAATTTACTAACCAAAGAGGGATGGGTGACATACCGTTTAAATGTCGCTTCCCCTCACCATTGCCATCCTAGATCCATTCCAACGCTGATACAATGATGATCCTGCAAAAGAACACAACCAACCAAAGTGGTAGTAATAACATAAACTCAATATAAACCTATGTATGTGATCAAGGAATCATACAATAAAACACAACAAGCTTTATAGGAAAGAATTATATTACCGTATCATATTAAATGTGAAAGAAATATTACAACCATGGCCTTGATGTCGTAAGGTCCCTTCCAACTGTCCTTCGTTCCCCACACACTTCCACTCCAAGAATTCTGAGAGCATAGATCTGATACTACTCACAATCTATCTCGACAAAGCAAATCTCAAAGCCACTCTAACCAAGCTAATAATTCCAAGCCAACCAAAGCTAACTAAAGCTCCAAGCTCAAGCTCCAAAACCCCTTCTCCATGAGATCTCCTCTCCTTTTATAAGTTGAAGAGGATAAGGTGAGGAGGTTACGATGATCCCACTAAATCATGAAAGCAAGTAAGATCCAAACCATTTGGATGCCACCTCACCATGGAAGTTTCTCCTTCTAGAAGATTCGAGAAAACACTTGTTTTTCCCACGTGTAAGCATTCTCGCACCCTGCTTATAGTGCAACCTGCGAACTGTTCGCACCCTAGCTATGATGCAGCCTATGAGAATCATGCATTCTTGCACCCTAATACATAGGCAGCCTGCGAACTTCCTTTTTTATAAGGTTTTTACACAGGAAAATGCAACTTCTTTTCTCAGGAAAACTTCTTCTCCCTTCTCTCTTCAGGAACTCATGCCACTGACCCCTCTGAAGGAAACGGATAGGTTTACATCATTAACGATCATAGGGATGAAGAAAATAATGTGTAACAGTTCTTGTCACCCTGATATCAGACATTTCCTCTTTAACAAGAGTTTCATCAATTGGAATACTTTGTTTCTATATAACAACCCTTTTCCCTTTGCCTCTTTTCTGTTTGCTAGGCTGTGGATCAAGATTCGGGGATTGGATCAACCAGCTCTAGGGTTTCTATACCTCCCTCAGAGAAGCAACAACTAGAGTCTTAATTAAGACTTGATGAAACGGGCTACTCTTTGTAGTGGCGGGGTGTGACTCCACCCTTTTTGACATTGTTTCAGGCTTTGAGTAGAAAGTAAGGTAGATTTAAAGGATAATCTCCATTTAGATGCATTAACAACCTAATGTGGTAGATGTAAATCAGTAAAAATTTGCCTTCGTAGGTGATATACCTATGGATGATGATTAAAGTAGTGTGCCATTCCTGTCTAATCCAACTGTGAGGTACTCCTTTTCTCCAATCCAGGTTTTGCTTATCTGGTAGAAAAAATTGATTTACAAATTCTGTGACTACATGTTCCTTTTTCCACCATCATTCTCCTCCAACTACCAATCTGCAAGCTTTGGTGATTGTTTGTTCTGTCACTAGCAATATCAAATTTCCGTTCTCCACTTCGAAACCATCAAAGTTATGTGAAAACGCCATAGATACTTATTCATCATAACCTTGGAATGTGGCAAGGAATTCGAACTAGCTAGCGTCTTTAAACCTTTGCGCCATCGACAGATATTCTTCGAGAAGCTCAGTGCCTTTGAGTTCCAATCTGACAACTTGCTCACTTCTCTTAGGTGCCATATTAATAACATGATGTTGCAACTTGGCACTGTTTGGAAGTTGAATTTACAACCTGGAACCGTTAGCATATAAAAGTTTCTTCTGGAAAATACCTACACTTATAATTCAACAAATTAGAACGATGAGTGACAGGATCATATAATGATGTTTGGAAATTGACTGATTTGAAAAGGGTCTTTGCAGGTACAGAATGATCCCATCGTGTAAAAGTGCGAACTGTAGAATGATTCAAGAGATATCGTGGGACACATGCAGATTATCAGTCCACAATTTATGTAATCATAACAAAATCAGGGTGGCTGACACTTATCATGGCATGATTATATTGGCACTACAGGAATAATGTTATTCTAGTAGCGCTATTAATGACTTGGTAGAATTTTGAATTTGCAAGATTCAAATAGGCATATGAAGTGACACATCTTGTAAAACCATGTCTTAAATATCCCAAACTTAAGAAAATTATTCAAAAATATAAAATGTGAAACATAACAAATTGAAAACAAAGATTAAAATCAAACGAAAGAAAAAAATGAAGTGCAGGTAGGGAGGGTTTAGGATTAGAGTTTCTCACTAAATCAAAAGAAGAATTAGAGACTAACACTGACAATGGGTTTAAATCATGGACCTCTGATCGGATGATTCCAAGAATGTTTGACCTCAGCTCATTTATTCATATTCACTGGAATGTACTAGGGTACCTTGGGAATCATTGACATCATTGGTGGTTTCCCTTGCACTTGTTAATGGTTTACCTCAATGAACAATAATCAAGTGGTTTCTACCATGCTCGACATCAAATCCTCTATTCACATGGCTAGATTCGTACTGCATCGGGATCGGGACGAAGACCCTGGGTTGGGCGCTCACTCTATTATGTGCATTTCCCAGGCTGCAAAGGAGATCATTTGAGCATGTAAAAT
>JASDQU010171065.1:9704-21129 GCA_032191745.1 Picea mariana | reverse complement strand
TACTTTATTTTCCTTACCCTTGATATGCCTGACCTCGAATTCGAATTCGCTCAAGAAGGATAGCCATATTGCTTGTCTTGCATTAAGATCTAGTTGGCTAAACAAATATTTCACCCCACTATTATCTATCCATAGTAGAAATTTTCTGTCCATTATGTAGTGTCGCCACATTTTAAAGGCATGTATTACCGTTGCCAATTCTAAGTCATGAGTGACATAATTTTGCTCGTGTTCTTTTAATTTTCGTGACTCATAACAAATAGCATGTCCTTCCTGAGTTAGGACACCACCTAGTCCTTCTTTACTTGCATCAAAACATACAGTGAAGTCTTTATCTGGGTCTGCTACCTTCAATATGGGTGTAGTTGTCAATAATTCCTTCATCTTGTTAAAACTGTCTTGACACTTCTCTGACCAGTTAAACATGGTCCCTTTCTTTTGTAATGACGTGATAGGATAGGCTATCTTGGAAAACCCTTCTATAAATCTGTGGTAATATCCAATGATTCCTATGAATGACCAAGTATCTGCTACATCCTTAGGTACCGGCCATTCCATAACGGCTTTTATCTTCTCCAGGTCTACGACAATTCCTTCTGCTGAAATTACATGTCCTAGATATTTTATTTCTTTTTGATAAAAGTCACAGTTGTCAAATTTGGCATACAGTTTCTGTTTCCTCAACGTTTTCAAAACTATACTTAAGTGTTCATCATGTTCTTCCTCCGTTTTTGAATAGACTAGAATGTCGTCGATAAATACTACCATGAACTTGTCTAAGTACTGATTGAAAATACTATTCATCAGGAACATAAACATGGCTGGTGCATTAGTGAGTCCGAAAGGTATGACTATGCATTCGTAGTGTCCATATCTTGTTCGAAAAACTATTTTTCTTATGTCCTCGTCTTTTATCCTAACTTGATGATAACCAGATCGTAAATCCAACTTTGAAAAGATATTGGCCCCACCTACTTGATTTAACAGATCATTTATCCTTGGTAAGGGGTATTTGTTTTTAATGGTCATTTTGTTCAGTTGTCTACAATTGATACATAGTCTTAGAGTACCGCCTTTCTTTTTCACAAAGAGGAATGTTGCCCCCGATGGTGAAACACTCGATCTGATATACTCTTTGTCCAACAATTCCTGTAATTGTATTTTTAATTCTTTCAGTTCTGGTAGACTCATTCGGTAAGGTGCTTTTGAGATAGGGGTTGAATTGGGTAGTAGGTCTATGGAGAAGTCTATTTCCCTTCTAAGAGGTAATTTTGGTATCTCATCCACAAACATGTCTCTGAATTCACATAGGATAGCAAAGTCTTCTAACTTTGGCTTATCCTCTTTTTCTAACAGTTTCGTTACTTGGATGGAATAAACTTGACATCCCTTTCTCATATATTTCTTGAGTTGCATTGCTGAGACTTGTCTGACTGATACAAGTTTTTTTATACCTTGGGTTGTTCTAGCAGTGCCAAATTCATCTTTATAGCTAAGTATATTTGTATAACAATCTAGTACTGCTTTGTGTTGTTCCAACCAATCCATCCCAATAATCATTTCGTAAGATCCTAGTGGTAGGATGTTCATATTTGTTCTTATATTTTGACCATCTAAGCTGAACTCAAAATCAGAAACAAAGTCAACTACTTTACTTTTAGTACCTGTTGCTAGTTGTACAAGCCATGATTTTGCGTGCTTCAATTTCTTAAGTTTATTTGACTCTACCACATCAAGAGTAATATAACTTAACGTAGCTCCAGGGTAAATTAAAACAAAAATTCGAGTGTTATTGATTTTACCTTCGATTTCTACCATTGAGGACTGGTGGTCAGCTTGTCGACCATCTATGGTTGCATTTATCCAATGCAGGCTTCTACCCACGTCTCCCACCATCGAGGCTTCCAGAAAATTATGAACAACAGTTCTGTTTGCTGAAATCAAACATGGACAGTTCCTCCTTAGATGAGGCTCTCCACATTCCCAACACTTTAATGGCTCGCGGGAGTTGTCCTCAAACTTCTTCGTTCCTAGGTTTACTGATTTACCACTGCCTTGCGTATTCAGATGATTGGAAAGAAAATCCTTTCTCGAAAGTTTTTTTGCTGCATTCTGATAAGGAGCTAGCTAGTATCCCTTCTTCCGCTAGTTCATTTGATCTTGTTTCTTATCCTTCCAGGCTTTGGGAAACTCTACCCGCTTCTTATACTAGTCATAAAACATTCATTCTTTCCTAAATACTTCACTCAAGGATTTTGGGTTGTCAAACTCAATTATGTCCCTATAGGACTATGGTAAACAACTTAAGAATAGCTGGATTTTTACCTTATCCTATGGAATATACGATACAAACCTTAGTAGTTCCAAAAATTTATTTATAAGGTCCTCCATCGTCATTTGTCCAAGTCGTAACTCACAAAATTATTTTGTCTTCCTTTCATAATAGCTTTCAGAAAGGTATTGTTTCTTGAAATACTTCTTAAAGTTAGACGATTCCAACTGTTTCTCTTTTAGGCCCTTGGCCAGTTTCAGGTCTTGCCACCAAATGTTGGCCTTTCCTTTCAGATTGTAGATGGCCATTCTGACATTCATATTGCTGGAATAGTTGTAGATCTGGAAGTATTTTTTGATGTCCAATAACCATGCCTCAACTTCTTCTCCTATCCTAGATTCTCCATCAAAGGTAGTTGGTTTAATCTTTTTAAATTATCCTTCAAGGTGGTCTACTTGTTTTCTTTTTCTATTTGTTTTAGTTCTATCTTCAGCTGAAGGTGTTCCTTCAGATGAACTATCTCCTTTTTCTGTCTCTGGTCCCGAGTTCTTGGAAGATCTCTTGCTGACTTATTCATCGTTACTATCGTCCTTTGCGCTTTTATTGGTCACTATACTGTGTGATAGGACTTTGTTTATTTCTTGTTGTTCTCGCTGAGATTTCTTCAGTTTTTCATTGTCATCTTTGAAAACCTCCAACTCAACAATAAGATTCCTCATTGTTTCTAATACCTCTGTGGGTGAGCTTCTATCACTGTTCTGTCTTGGATCTCCAGGAGGTCGTTGCTGTGGATTTTCTTCCATCTTGATTTCTGCATCGTCCTGAGCTGCCATGATTCACTCAAAACAGAAATGTTTTATGTTTGTAACAAAAAGGTTTATTAGTTTTGCATAGATCGAAATATGTTCTAGGAAACTAATGTGGCCCTATTCAAGTCCAGTGTTGTAACCTTTTTCTATGATACCATATGTAATGAACCTCATTTTGTCACAAAAAAAAATAAAAATTGTTTATAAGTTTCTTGGGAGAAGAAGGAGAAACTCCTAGTTATGCGACTCTGTTGTCGACTTGATTAAGAAAATTTTGTAATAAAACCTTGATAATTGTATGAAACAAAACCTTGTTATAAACCATTAGACTTCTTCTTACCACCAGATATCCTATCTATATTATGAGAATAAAGGTTATAAGGGAAATCCTCCAGGTCTTTAGAATGTCTTGTTCTACCTTTAATCTTTACCCAAATGCACATAGGTCACACATGCAAGGGTAGTTTTATAATACATGTTACAACTCGTTTTAATTTAACACATAGCTCCATGCTCGCACGTAGTTTCACTTAAAGGTGTTATCTTAGGAACTTTAACTAGTTCTCATCCATAATGGACATGGAGTCATTTTTCTTTTCCTTTACACCAGGAAGTTAACCTAATGACCAAGTCTCAGTTATGTTTTGGTTCTTGAAAACGGGGTTGAAAAGGTAATGAAAGTACTAGACCCAAATGCCAATGAAATCTTGACAACTAGGATCTGACTGTTATCCTAGACTAACAAAGAGGGGGAAAAATGTTAACCTGAGTCATGAAAGTGTCCAATCAAGATATTCTTAAGTGGAAGAGGGGGTTTTTCTGTCGTAGTAGTTAAAGCTCTGTACTACATTAATGGTCATCCTGCAAAATTCCTTTATGTTTACTGGGCTCCATACTTGAAGCGTCACACTCACCCTGCCATTGTCACATGGCTAGCCATCCTCCTCACTCCCTACATTTACTATGAAATGTAAATGCACCAATTAGGGTTGGAGTAAGTTCAAAGTTTCTCATTCCTGAGTTTTTTTTTGAAGAGGTCCTGCATACCACAATTTTTTTTTTTTTTTAAGCGAAGACTGTGAGGGATGGTGGTCATTTCCATAGTGTAGTTCATGGCATGGTACAAAAACACTGGTGAGTTCTTTCTTAACATAATATCGAGATAGATAACAGTATGGAGGTGAAATTTTGGAAAGAATTTTTAAGTATGTTATTGTTCTATTAGTTACCATTGTGTCTTTTATTCTTGTTGTGTTCTTCCTTTGATTAAATGTTTGAGATTTCTCTGTAGTAGTTATCGGGTCTTTCAGAGTTAGGGTCACTGGATAGCATATGGTACCCCTCAAGTAAGACTTCATTTAACAAAGGGATAATATAGTTCTTACCATGCGTCTGACTGAGAAATACCTAAGACTTGGTGTATCTGTCGCTTCATTCTTCATTACTACTATTTTTGTATTCCTTAAAGAATCTTACCGAAATATGTTGGCCCTGTGAATAGTTCATTGATGGGGAATATTTCTGTTGGTAGGGTAGTATGTTATATTCCATCTATTTATATACTCTGTAAATCTATCAGATTCTTGACTGGCCTTTACTATTGTTATTTGATTTACCCGCTTCTGTCTCCGTGATACATCAGTCAATTTATAGGGAATCCTACGGCATGATATTTCGGGTCTTGGACCAAACCCTTGTCACCTTGGTGGGTGGCGATTTATTTCTGTCAATATGAATATCATTGTGCGATGACACTGATCTTACTGTTGAATTTTACTTGTTATAGTTTGGTTCAGGATTGATTTCAACTAACTTTTAATCATATTTATATTCTGTATGAAAAAAGTTTGTGTTACTATTTCGACATTCCTCTTGTGGTAACTTTGTACAGTTTACAAGCTAAGGGTTTTCGCTATTGATTAAATCTTAAGAGAGGGGTTTGGAAAAACTTGTTACCGTCACTAATGATGGGCCTTGTTCTTGCGAGGACCCATTAGACATTGTACCACATCTTCCTTCCTCGGCTCAAACCTCTAAACGAACATCAGCGATGGGGAAAGGATTCTAACCATGCATCCTAAGATAAGTATTTTTCTGGGAAGGTAAATATTGGTTAAACTTTCATCGTCTTATTACAATTACTTTTCTTTTCTTACCCAAGTTTCTAACAGAGACTAATATTTACAAGTTTCGTTTTCTTTTAGGGATTCTGTCTGTACAAGCCTCGGATACCCGCCACCGTCTCCTATGAAAAATCTATTCGGGTTTCGAACCCTCACCCCTCAGGACAATTCTACAGATTCTAGCATCATTCGAGACAATCGTGATTTGACTAGCTCTGTTATGCATAGTTCTTGTCCGTTGTAGAATTTGTTGGAGTAAACCCTTGGGGTCATTTTTCTTGGTTTTTATTTTTTATTTATTTTATTAATTGTACAACGCCATCTCTTTCTTAGTGTTGAGTCTGTATTGAATTCAAATCTGAAAAACTATGTAATACACTCTTTTCCTTTAATTAAAGAAAGACAATTATGGCCGAATATTACTCGGAATGATGATCCGTGTCGATGTGACTATCTTTCGATTTTCTTATACTGTACTTGTTATTTAGGTAACTCGGCTCTTCTCGCGCCATTGGTCTATTCCATTTTAATAAAGGGGTTAATGAAATCCATTAGTCTACTATTTTGATACATGTTGAATGAAGTGTATTGACTGTTGTGCTACTTAGGGTATTCCAACTCCCATGCATTTTCTTTATAACTATGGTTGCATGTCTGTCGAGAATTCATCATACTCATAGCACAGGAACGAATCCCTATCAATATGTTCATATGTAAATATATTTTCTTATGTAGACAATAGGTTACAGATTTCATTATCATGCTTGCTAATAGTAATTTAGATAGATACTGATCTATATGTGATATAGATATGCCGTGGAAATATATTAGTTTGTAAAGGATTAAAACCATGCTAAGTGTTAGATAACATTCCGATTAAATTTATGATTCCGAGTTTGGTAATTGCAGAAATATACTTACTTTATATATATACATAAAAACTGGTTTTCAGCCTATTCGTGCCTAGATGGTTTATACCGAAAATTTTGATGTATAGGAAATACTTCTGTTCTAATAGAAATCCAATCATAGGAAAAAGGGTTACTTCTAGACTTTACACACATCCATACATTTGATTGTCCTAAAACAAAAAGTACAATAGCTTCTAACTTTCGTACCGACATTAATCCAGTCATAAGGGGCTACTTAGGAAACTGATTTTCAGAAAAAGATTTACCCAACTATTATGTAGGAGAACTGGACTTCACATATTCATATAATCAAACAATTTCACCCAGGTTATTGTATCCATACAGACTTTAAGGATTACGCTACATCTGTAACTAATTCACTCTATAGTGATAGAATTAATTCAATTTAGATACAACAGTTTCATTACATCAGATATGCGATCATTTAAATAGATGCATTACAACAAGTAGATATAATCATTCAAATAGAGAGGAGAGTTTATATATCTGAAACAATTTGTGGGAAGACAACGGGAACAACCACGTTCCTCCCAACCATAGAACCGGACAACCAAATTACTTGCCCGATGCACCCCCTATCCTGACCATGAGTCCATGAGGGCTAACTCGAAAACTCCTCCTCAGCAATGTCCTTCAGTTTTCAGTAGACTGCTCTTGCCTCACACCCAATTAGCAGTGTTCATAACAACAAAGAAAACAATAGTCTCATTTCCCCAGCATACTTGGCAGCGTCCTGCCTCCTCGCTTATGCTATTTAACAAAACAATCCTTTTTTGCCTAGGTCTTTCTTTCCCCCTTGGGAATTTTCACATCTTTCTAAATCCCTGATTTATAGGGGTTTCCAATGGCCAAATATCCGATTTTCCACTTGTAACAATCAGCCGAGAGGTAGTTCCAGCATGTTCCCCACTCATGGAGTCATGGTCAACTGATTTTAACATGGTTGTTCCATTTGTCCTCCTGCAATCAATATAAAATATTATGTTTTCATACAAGTGTCATAGTCAAATAGTTAGTTGGGTCAAATCATATTTCTGTCCAACAGTCATAATAATTAATTACAATTATCAAATTCGAAATTCGGAATTGCCATAAATGGAAAAAAATTTCCGAATTCTAATTTACTAAAAAAAAGAATAGTTTTCCAACACATTTTAAATTTGAAAAATACTTTATTTTTTGGGATGTCACAGTTTCCAGCTCGTGAAAAATCACCAGGCGGGTATATTTGATAGTTTGGTGGACCGCAATGAGCAGGGTATCAAGCCCAAAACCTATCCAGGGTATCGAGAGCAAGTGTTCCAGAAGACAATTGAGGAAATCGAATGGATTCGAGACCCATGAAACTCCGTGGCAAGTGATAATGACAGAATCCCAAGACAATTCCTCTATATACATTTCCCACTACGCTTGGTCCAGCTTTGGAGGGGTTATCTCCACTACCTTTTCGCATGCGACCTCGTGTTTAGCCCCTATGTTAAAGGGGGGTCTCGGATAATTTCCATGTTACTGAACTTCTACACTCCTTAGCACAGACTCATATGTTTGTTTTATAGCCTTTAAAAGATTTCTCTCCAACCTAAATCAAGGCTCTAGCCTAATCTAGTTGATGGACCCTACAAACATAAAGTCTAGTAAATTTTGATTAGCGTTCTTTTTACTAGCTTGATTTACTCAAAAAGGGTACGGTAGTGCAACTGATGTTGTTAATACTCTTGCGAAAAAATGATGAAACTTATATGAACACTGGCAAAGAATGATTATATTTCTTATTTTTTTCTTTTTGAAATCCTTTTAAAATTAGAAGAAAACACAACGCTATGCTAATTTCTTTTTCTTTTTCAAATAACAATGCAAAGAAAATGTCAGGAACGAAATATATCTAACAATCTAATTTTTTTTTTTTTATATTTTCTTCCAATCAAAGCAGAAATAACAAAATATTCTAAAAGAAACTGATGAATGCACGATTCATGCCCCCCCCCTTTTCAAAATGCATTTTTCTTAAAATTTCAAGCTAAAAATAAGTTAAAAAAGATAAGAAACATAAGAAATCTTTTAATGAAAAAGAAATCTATGCTAGAGTCCAACCTAGGCTAAAACTACTATGACAGAGACTATAATCAGACAAGAAAATCCCTGAAAAAATGACTTTTGACAAGAAAGAGAATGACTGCCTATTCAAAAAACATTCTAGATAGACACACGACTGTCACTTCCACAGCCAGTGTATGCACGTGGGTTTTCCAAGGGAAGGGCATGTATGCACACATTCAGGCCCACTACAGGCTATGTGTGCCTCGATTTTTCCTCAAAAAAGAAGGACAAGCAGCTAATCTCAGGCAGGGAGTACTGGTATTGAAAACCAGAACTCCTTAAAGGTGTAAAAACTTACTTTGACAAAAAAGAGGCAAGAAAAATATAGCGAAACAAAGCTAATCCTGAGGTTTTTACCTGACTATGGACTGTTCAATCAGAGACCTACAAGGACCCGAAAGATCCCTGAGAAGGATCACTTCTGCAGGGGAGAGAATGATTGCCTCTTCCTGAGAAGGATTTCCTGGGTTCTCAGACACACAACTAGCACTTCATTAGCAGGCATACATACACGAGATGACTAAAGGCACGGCGGGTGCATACGTGTGTTGTCCCACTACAGGGTGTGTATGCCTCTTAAGACTCTCAAAAACATAAAAGAAATAGTCTGGTAAGCAGAGCAAGGAAGACTGGTATTGAGAACCAAAACCCTTGAACACTCAGACTTCTTGCAAAAACTCAAAAAAGTAAAACCAATTTCAAAATACCCAATAAAAGATTCCTAGAGAACCCTAGAGACTCCCTAGTATGGTCACCAATTCTGATGTGAGTGGGAAATCCCACTTACAGACTTAGCATTTAAGTGCTCTAATCATGCATGCAGAAAATGACCATTTAAAGGCCTCTACTTTTTCCTATTCTCCCAACACAAAACCCCACATTCATGCAATACAAAGGTGCAAACAAGATTAGGCAACTCTACCTTGAATCCTTTGTTTGATGTCGATCCCTTTGCTTTCACTCGCTCCTTGAATGCAAGCCTCTTCCCAAAGCTGACCTTCATTCACACATGGACAAACAGAAAGATGTAAACATGCATTTCATATACTAATTGCTAGGTTAGATGTGACAATATCATAAAATAAATACACAATTTGAACACATGATATGGTGGGACGAAAAAAGTATTCATTTTTGTATTAATATTCACAAGAGTAATCTTTACAATATGTGGCCGACACTGCTCCTTGAACTTGGTCCTGGGCTCCTCTTCACAATGCACAAACTACTCAACCTCACAATACAATTGCAGGAAATTGGTGCAAAGGGGGGATAAATTTGGGCAGAGTTTCTATACTCTTCTTCTTCTTTTTTTAATGGGACCCCTACCCCTTATTTTATAGGTAGTTATTCAGTTGAATGACTGGCCATAGGCAGTCAAGGAGTTTTAGTAATTTCCCAAAACTCTGTTTCTTGACTGCAACTTTCCATTTTTTGTGCTTTTGTCAGTATACACTGGTTGTAGAATGCCTGCAAGTGTATAGATGTGTGCATACGCAGGCTGTAGAAGGCCAGGTTGCGTGTGGCTCAAAAAAGAGGGCTTTTTAGAAGAGCTTAGATCAATAAATTGACAACTAGTAGAGCCAGAGGCCAGGCATGCAGGCTGGGTGCAAATTAGGTTTAAAACAGTAGGTGCATGGGTGGCATGGATGTGAAGCTTATATGGTTTTTATTTTATTTTTAAATTAGTATGCTTCCCCTTCTCTTTTCACTATTAGTGTTTTTTTCACTATTAGTGGGTGGGTTGAGTGGATGTGAAACTGCTGTGGGCGTTTCAATTAATGAATGCTTTTGTTTCACTCATTTTGAGTTTCAATTAATGCTTTCATATTAGTGGGTGGGTTGCGTGGACGTGAAAGTTGCTGTTGGAATTTCAATTAATTAACGAATACTTCTGTTTCACTAGTGTTGAGTTTCAATTAATTCTTTCATTTCAATTAAGGCTTCCATTGTAATTATGGGTGTCAATTAACCTATAGTAAGGCTACCATGGTAATTCTATCCTTTCAATTAACGAATACTTTTGTTTCACTAGTGTTGAGTTGTGAAAAATTCCATGATTAGAGTTTCAATTAACGAATACTTCTGTTTCACTGGTGTTGAGTTGTGAAAAGTGCCATGATTAGATTCGACGTTTTATTTTATTGCTAGATTGGTAATGAAATATTGTAACATCTTGCTCTCGCGCACACTGAGTGAACATATTCTTTTAGGACACTTGCGTGCAAGTGATCCGGGTTATTATACTATTGGTCGTTTTGATTACGATGATAGGATACTATGGATTGATGATATGTTATTTCATTATATTTACATAGACATGTGCTATTGACTGGGTTCTCCTGAGTGTGTGGAATTTGGACGTTGAGGATGCAGAGGCATCCATGAAACCCCTTGGACTCTGGATCGAGTTAGGGAGTGGACTATTGGGATTTGAATGTTGTTGATGTGACATATGTACATATGATTATATGGTATGATGATTGATTATTATTGTTGACATGATTCGTTGATGGATGTAGGCTGACGATAGCTTACCGATTAGACTCACATGTGGAGTCGAGGGGTCATGCATAACAACCAAAGACTTTGAGGGAGGGGTGTGGAAGTAGCCCGGCCAAAGCCTACTAGCACTACTGTCATGGCTCGAACTTTAGGTTAACCATTACCTAGTTTTAGAAGAACCACAATGTCATGAGGGAAGAATGTGACAGTCGTTCACGATGATTCTAAGGGGTGCGAAATAAGGAAGGGGCCTTATTCCTTAGAGGCCCTTAGTCTCCCATAAGATCACCTAGCAGAGTATTAACTCCAGGGGTTTGATATCTACCAAATTTAGTCAAGATGCGAGTGGCACCCTTGGAGCACATAGTGTGTATTGAAGGGCACATCATGCAAGGAAAATATAAAGAGGCGAGTGGCACCCTTGGAGCACGCAGTGTGTCCTGAAGTGCACGTCACGAAAGGAAGACATAAAGAGTCTAGTGGCACCCTTGGAGAATCTATTGCGTTCTGAAGGGAACGCTGCGATTTTAATTGGTAAGTGAATAAAACTAGCTGGCCTTAAAATGAACGATGTGATAAGTAAGTTTAAAAAAAAAATTTCCTAATAAAATTTTTTTTGCCCAGTCTAGTGAAATTAAAACCTAGGTCTAAGTAGAACATGTGGTCAAAAATAATAATAATAAATAA
>JASDQU010171064.1:5502-21058 GCA_032191745.1 Picea mariana | reverse complement strand
TTGGATTTTTAAGGGAGCGGAGGGAGTAGTGGGGTTTACTGGTTTAGGGCACGGGAAAAAGGAAGGTTTACGGTTTTGAGAGGAAACAATTTGTTGTGCTTCTTTGGCTTTTTTGGTAGCCTCCACCCAAGTCGTAGGTCAAGCCATGAGGACATGGGCCCTAACCTCCTCCTTGAGGCCACTGATAAAGCACTCTTGAAAGAAAGCATCAGTCATGCCCTCCGTTTGAAAATTGCGTCTATGAAGTAGTAGTGTGAAAGCAATAAATGTAATAAGGATTACTACAAGGTTCCACATACTAAAAATTAAATCTCAAGAATGCTTTTAAGAGGTAGAAGGTACTATATAAAGATGTATAAGTAATAAATCTATTGTGAAGTTTATCGTAATCAAAGATATGCTCAATTGGATTTTCCCCCTTAAAGAGGACAGTAAACATTGCTTCTGATAATAAAGGTATAACATTCTAGTGCTATTTTGGTTCTTTATTTGTCTATTGTGGATTGCTCTGTCTTTACTAGAGTAAATTTGGGTAACATCTATTATTTTTGCTTTGTATCTTTCAATTTGATAATAAAGAACACCACAAGCAGTATCATAGGTTTGTTATTATTATTATTTTTATTTTATTTTTTTAGGCTAGGGATGTATTTTGACATATATAAATAACACAACGATCTATCATTCAATGGGTAAAATTCTGGTGGGTAAATTCACGGAGGTGGGTAACACTTTTGTGACAATCTAATCTCCAAAATTCTGAAAAACATTGCTTCAGCCAAACTTATATTATTTTTAGGCCGAACTATGGAACGTCAAATCAAATGGTATAGTGACGATGCCCTCGATTTTTTTGTAGAAATTTAGTCGAACGGATTTTTTCCATCCGGCAATATCTTTTTGGTCGAAAGATATTCAGGCCAAAAACTTCTTTCGGCCGAAAGATTATTTCGTCTGAACTATTCTTTCAAATGAACTATACTTTCGATCGAACTATTCTTTCGATCGAAACATTCTTTTGGCTGAAAAATTGTTTATATATTAACCAGACATCGAAAATGTAACGTTTTTCTCAGCTCTTCCCGACTGTGACTATGAGTGGTGTTGGCGCACACTGTGAGTGACTGTGAGTGCCTGTGAGTGGACTGTGAGTGGACTGTGAGTGACTGTGAGTGACTATGGTGTTGTTGTGGACATGGTTTTGGCACGCACATCATGTTGGAGGGAACTCCTTTGAGAGCTTGTGTTGTTGTGTTGGTGGGCGGTAGAGCAGGTCGAGCTTCAGGTAAGCTCAAAATTCCAATTGTAATTTTTTATTTTTTATTTTTATTTTTATTTTTATTTTTAAGTTAAATTTTAAGTTAAATGGAAACCCTTGTAGCCAAGTCATTGGCATGTCCATGGCTTGGCCATAGAGTTGGCCCCCTACGGCCAAGTCATAGTCCATTGGACTGTGACTTGGTCGCGGGGGGGTAGCCCTGTGGCCAAGTCGTGCGCAAGAAAATGGCTTGGCCACAGGGCTCGGCCCCTATAGCCAAGTCACAGTCCATTGGGGCCAGCCCTGTGGCCAAACCATGGGTGTTCCCTATGTCCAAGCCGTGGGCATGCCAACAGCTTGGCCACAAGGCTGGGTCCCTGTGGCTAATTCACAGTCCACTGGACTGTGACTTGGCTGTGGGGGGGCAGCTCTATGGCACAATTTAACTACTTTTGTTTCATTTTCCCAACATGGCTTAAATTTTAGGGATTTTCACGGCTGTCAAACACCTTTTGATGAAGTTTTACTTATGTCTCCCTTTGTAATCTTTGTTTTGAGTCTTTGAAGTCTGATTGATTTTAAATGATTTTGTTTTTAGAAGAAAATATATATCAGTGTTTAGATATAACATATGCACAATGAATATGTTATATTATATAACATATGCATTGTCCATATGTTATATTATATAACATATGTGATGTGCATATGTTATATTATATAACATATGCATTGAGCATATGTTATATAATATAACATTTGCACAGTTCATATGTTATATAATATAACATTATCCAATTTGTGATCAGATAAGAGTGCAACACTTAGTAAAGCAAGATTTCTTATGTGCCAAGATTAAAGGCATAACAAGTTGTTGTACAATAAACAATGAATTCCAGGATTAGGAAGGTGTTTCATTATTGAAGGTGTGATTAGATAAGTCACTTTTGTTTTTATAAGAAAATATATATCAGTGTTTAGATAATTTGATATACTATCATTTTGAAAACAATTTTAATCTTTGTTTAGTTATCTTCTATTTTTGTATAACATAGGATAAGTTATGACAGTTAAAATGTCAATAATTTTCTAGAGTTTTCTAAATCCATAATTCTGCACTTCTACCATTATTTTCAGCTTCTTTGTATGCCCCTTTCAAAATATCACCAGTTTTGCAAAGTCTTAGAATTAGAATAAATGACCTGCTTTAGATAAAAACAATATTATTATTAAATATTTAACCTTTAACTCACTATAATATTTATCATATTTATCGAGAATATCCTATGCAGTATCCCAACCAACCTTGATATATTATACACTATAACAAGTAAACTATGCATGCTGGAAAATATGGAAAATATATTGAATGATCGAATTTCAAAACAAAACACCCTAGAAAAGCATTTTCTAGATCACAAAGATAATGTAAGAATATCACCTAAACTACTCCATTAGCATCATTGTAGACTTTACCATTTGGAACCATTAATTGTGCGACAATTAAGACTCACTCAATTGCATCTTCTTCAAAATATATACGCCATTAAAACTCACATTACTATTTGTAAAAATAGGCTTCATTACCACCATAAATTTTGTGACAATTAAGAATCACTCAATTGCATCTTATTCAAAATATATATCCCATTAAAACTCACATTACTATGTTTACAATAGGTTATGATGCACTTACATTTGAAATTATTGTCATGATTGCTCTCAATCAACGTGAATTTCCACCTTATATGACTATATTTTATCTATATTTCTAACTCCAACTAAGCCTCACAAATATTGCATTTTCTCCACTTCATCTTAATTTATATTAGGAATACGAACAACCCTCATACCAATCCCATGTAACATGACAATAAAGGAATTAGTATAAAAACTCAATGACATAAACAATGCTAATGGGAAGTTTATCAATCGCATATAATCCATGTTCATGCAAGACCTTCACCTCGTCATGATTAAAACATGTTGATGTTATTATTGGGTGTGTGAGGTTATGAAGATTAAACTCTTTTTTGGGGGGATTCTAATGCATTGCATTATATGTGGTCTTAGTGGATCCAACCATAGGGAGATTTTAAGGAATCTTAAAGAAATGGTCTAATACATTTTTTTAGTGAATCCAACCATAGGGAACTTTTAATGAATCTTAAAGAAATGTTATAAGGAATATATATGTGGTCTTAGTGGATTCAACCATGTTCAAAGAGTATGAACATGCTATTGAGTTAATTTTGGGTAGTTATTCACTCAATGTTAGACTTTGTTGCTTTCTATATTCTCAAAAGAGTGATACAGAGTAAATGGATAAAGACATGTTAGAAGTTGAAATCATGCGTCTCAACAAGAATGTATTCTCTTCTCTAGTGATCTTAGTAAAAAAAAAGGATAAGTCTCAAAGGATGGTCCTAGAATATAAGGAATTTAATAAATTGCACTTAAAGATAAGTTTCTCATTCCTACCATTAATAAATTATTAACTTGTATTTGTAATTCCCTTGCTTGTTGTTTTTATGAATTGATTTCCCTTAGCGAACCCAACTTATGATTTCAATGACTTCTATGTGTGGGTTTTATTGATTATTATGAAAAGATTGTGGTTTTATATTCTGTCACTTATCCCTTTAGTCATCAGTCCGTGCCTGAGCAGTCGGTCAGGAGCCGAATCGACGGTCGTCACTTTGGTGTTTAAAGACCTATAGATTCAAATTCCCTACTTTTATGTGCATGGATGATGAGTGAAGGATAAGAATTTTTCCTATTGTCTATCCCTTTACTTATCTTTGAGTTGATTGATTCATGGTTGACTATTTAGTCTTTGTGCATTCTTATGAACGAGTACCTCTGCAGCTTGGTTGATTAAAACTTTTATTTCTCTCTGCATTTTTAATTGCTTGAACTTGGGTACATCTCTGCATTTTTATTGATAAACTCTGCATAGTGAATGATAAACCTCTGAGTTGAATGACAATCCCTTGGTGAACCCAACTTCTTATTTCAATGACTTCTCTGTGTGGGTTTTATTGATTATTATGAAAATATTGTGTTTTTATCTTCTGTCCCTTATCCCTTTAGTCATCAGTATGTGCCTGAGCAGTCGACCAAGAGCCGAATCGACGATCGTCACTTCGGTGTTTAAATACCTATAGATTCAAATGCCATGTTTTTCTGTGTATGGATGATGAGTGAAGGATAATAATTTTATATGTTGTGTATCCCTTACTTATCTCTGAGTTGATTGATTCATGGCTGAATGTTTAGTCTTTGCGCCTTCTTATGAACGAGTACCTCTGCAGCTTGATTGATTAAAACTATGATTTATCCCTGCGTTTTTAATTGCTTGAACTTGGGTACATATCTGTGTTTTTATTGATAAACTCTTCATTGTGAATGATCACCTCTGCCAAGTCACAGTCATTTCAAATGTTTTGTATTTTATAAAAAAATCATAAAAAATTCAAATTGTTCAAGTTTTTATTTCAAACTTTTTTTATTTTATAAAAATTACAAATCTTTAGGAATTAAATTTATAAATCCATTTTTACATATGTAATATTAGAGTATCATAAGTTATTAATATTATTTTACAGATTGTTGATTCTGGAATTTCTTGTTGTACTTTATTGTCTATCTTATCATTTGTAAAGGAATATTTGTAAAATATACATACAATGGAAACATTTTAAAACATACATATTTAGATTTAATAAATATACTATAAACATACATATGTAGACAATAATAAATAATTTATAAACATACATATTTAGTCTCCCACTCTGGTGTTTTTTTGCAATTGTAGTGACCCTTTGACTAAAGGAATAATTATAATGAATACTTCATTGTGGATGATAAAGTCTAATTTATACATAAAAGAGTTTACAAACTACAAAAAACCTTCACTAGTGACATGTTCTCATACCATAGGCAACCACTCAATGTTTGGGAGAGCAACATGATGGATGGTCATTCACCATCCTAGACTTAAAATAACCCTGATGTGAGTAGTTTTGATGGATTAACATGTGGATCGAGTGAGATTGGTACCTGAATGACCTGGTACCCCTAAAATCTAAAAACTGTTGGTGCATTGTATTTGCCAAGAACTTGCAGAAGACAAACCTTATGAAGGTTTCATTCTCGAGGTGTGACAAGGCTACTAGGAAATAATATGTTACAACGTAACATATAATTACATTGTAATATGTTATGGAAAATTTGCATTAATATAGCAAAACAAATAGAAAACAAACAGTGAAACATAGGTAGCATATTCATTGTAGTCATTCCCTCAACCTCCAGAATATATACACTTGTGTAGATTTGGTTTCTCCTTGAAATTTATCCGATCAACATTTAATGTAATATGTATCCGAATAACATTTAATGTTGCTGACTGAATATCAACATTTGATATTCAGTCAGCAACTGACTGAATATCACTTTTTTCAGTCTCTAGAACAACCAAATTCAGCACTCACTTTTGATATGGATTCTCTTCAAAACCATAGACTCGTATCATAGTAAACTTCTCAAAAAGGAACCAGTCTCCCACTTTAGTGCTTTTTTACAATTGTAGTGACCCTTTGACTAAAGGAATAATTATAACGAATACTTCATTGGAGATAATAAAGTCTAATTTGGACATAAAAGAGTTTACAAACTGCAAAAAACCTTCACTGGTGACATGTTCTCATACCATAGGAAACCACTCAATGTTTGGGAGAGCAACATGTTGGCTGGTCATTCACCATCCTAGACTTAAGATAACCTTGATGTGAGTAGTTTTGATGGATTGACATATGGGTCAAGTGAGATTGGTACCTGAATGACTTGGTACCCCTAAAATCTAAAAATTGTTGGTGCATTATATTAGCCAAGAACTTGCAGAAGTCAAACGTTATGAAGGTTTGATTCTCGGGGTGCGACAAGGCTACTAGGAAATAATATGTTACAATGTAACATATAATTACATTTTAATATGTTATAACATATTATAATGTAATATGTTATATAGTAATATATGTTGTGACATATTACATTGTAATATGTTATGACATATTACATATTAATATGTTATGGAAAATATGCATTAGTATAGCACAACAAATAGAAAACAAATAGTGAAACATAGGTAGTATATTCATTGTAGTCATTCCCTCAACCTCCATAATATATGCACTTGTGTAGATTTGGTTTTTCCTTGAAATTTATCCCATCAACATTTAATGTAATATGATTGGAATTTTAGTCAGCAACTGACTGAATATCACTTTTTTCAGCCTCTAGAGCAACCAAATTTAGCACTCACTTTTGATATGGATTCTCTTCCAAATCATAGACTCTTATCACAGTAAACTGCTCAAAAAGGAATCGGTCTAACCCTTTGGTTTTGTTTTGCAATTTTAGTGACCCTTTGACTAAAGGAATAATTATAATGAATACTTCATTGTGAATAATAAATTCTAATTTAGACATTAAAGAGTTTACAAACTGCAAAAAACCTTCACTGGAGACATGTTCTCATACCATAGGCAACCACTCAATGTTTGGGAGAGAAACATGTTGGCTGGTCATTCACCATCCTAGACTTAAAATAACCTTGATGTAAGTAGTTTTGATGGATTAACATATGGATCAAGTGAGATTGGTACCTTAATGACCTAGTACCCCTAAAATCTAAAAGTTGTTGGTGCATTGTAATTGCCAAGAACTTGTTGAAGTCAAACCTTATGAAGGTTTGATTCTCGGGGTGTGACAAGACTACTAGGAAATAATATGTTACAATGTAACATATAATTACATTGTAATATGTTATAACATATTACAATGTAACATATAATTACATTGCAATATGTTATAACATATTACAATGTAATATGTTATATAGTAATATATGTTATGACATATGACATTGTAATATGTTATGACATATTACATTGTAATATGTTATGGAAAATATGCATTAATATAGCACAACAAATAGAAAACAAACAATGAAACATAGGTAGTATATTCACTGTAGTCATTCCCTCAACCTCCAGAATATATACACTTGTGTAGATTTGGTTTTTCCTTGAAATTTATCCGACCAACATTTAATGTAATATTCTTGATGTTTTAGTCAGCAACTAACTGAATATCACTTTTTTCAGTCTCTAGAACAACCAAATTCAGCACTCACTTTTGATATGGCTTATGTTCCAAACCATAGACTCTTATCATAGTAAACTGCTCAAAAAGGAACCAATCTCCCACTTTGGTGTTGTTTTGCAATTGTAGCGACCCTTTGACTAAAGGAATAATTATAAAGAATACTTCATTGTGGATAATAAATTTTAATTTAGACATAAAAGAGTTTACAAACTGCAAAAAACCTTCACTGGTGACATGTTCTCATACCATAGGCAACCACTCAATGTTTGGGAGAGCAACATGTTGGCTGGTCATTCACCATCCTAGACTTAAAATAACCCTGATGTGAGTAGTTTTGATGGATTAACATATGGGTCAAGTGATATTGGTACCTGAATGACTTGGTACCCCTAAAATCTAAAAATTGTTGGTGCATTGTATTTTCCAAGATATTGCAGAAGTCAAACCTTATGAAGGTTTGATTCTCGGGGTGTGACAAGACTACTAGGAAATAATATGTTACATTGTAACATATAATTACATTGTAATATGTTATAACATATTACAATGTAATATGTTATATAGTAATATATGTTATGACATATTACATTGTAATATGTTATGACATATTATATTGTAATATGTTATGGAAAATCTACATTAATATAGCACAACAAATAGAAAACAAACAGTGAAACATAGGTAGTATATTCACTGTAGTCATTCCCTCAACCTCCAGAATATATACACTTGTGTAGATTTGGTTTTTCCTTGAAATTTATCCGATCAACATTTAATGTAATATGCTTGGCATTTTAGTCATCAACTGACTGAATATCACTTTTTCCAGTCTCTAGAACAAGCAAATTCAGCACTCACTTTTGATATGGCTTCTCTTCCAAATCATAGTAAACTGCTAAAAAATGAATCAGTCTCCCACTTTGGTGTTGTTTTGCAATTGTAGTGACCCTTTGACTAAAGGAATAATTATAACGAGTACTTCATTGTGGATAATAAAGTCTAATTTAGACATAAAAGAGTTTACAAACTGCAAAAAAATTCACTGGTGACATGTTCTCATACCATAGGCAACCACTCAATGTTTGGGAGAGCAACATGTTGGCTGGTCATTCACCATCCTAGACTTAAAATAACCTTGATGTGAGTAGTTTTGGTGGATTAACATATGGATCAAGTGAGATTGGTACCTGAATGACCTAGTACCCCTAAAATCTAAAAATTGTTGGTACATTTTATTTACCAAGAACTTGCAGAAGTCAAACCTTATGAAGGTTTGATTCTCAGGGTGTAACAAGGCTACTAGGAAATAATATATTACAATGTAACATATAATTACATTGTAATATGTTATAACATATTACAATGTAATATGTTATATAGTAATATATGTTATGACATATTACATTGTAATATGTTATGGAAAATCTGCATTAATATAGCACAACAAATAGAAAACAAACAATGAAACATAGGTAGTATATTCATTGTAGTCATTCCCTCAACCTCCAGAATATATACACTTGTGTATATTTGGTTTTTCCTTGAAATTTATCCGATCAACATTTAATGTAATATGCTTGGCGTTTTAGTTAGCAACTGATTGAATATCATTTTTTTCAGTCTCTAGAACAACCAAATTCAGCACTCACTTTTAATATGGCTTCTCTTCCAAACCATAGACTATTCTCATAGCAAATTGGTCAAAAAGGAACCAGTCTCCCACTTTGGTGTTGTTTTGCAATTGTAGTTACCCTTTGACTAAAGGAATAATTATAATGAATACTTCATTGTAGATAATAAAGTTGTTGGCAGCCAATTTACCTTTTTTTACTGTCCTTATAATCTGCCTACACCAGTGTTTTGCAAACCTTAATTTTTCATCGCAATTCTCAATTAAAACGACAATTTTATTTTTTACGCTATTTGCACACTTACCTTCGTTCTTGTTTTCACGACTGTATTCGAGGTCACATTAAAGTCATCACTGAATTGTCGTTATCATTATTGTCAATATCCCCATTGCGTTTACATTTTACTTATCATTATACAGTTGGCAAGACCTTTTGATCTGTACTCACTTGGCATTCTTTGATTGATTATGTAATTTCGTTTCATGAGTGATTGAGTTTGTGATGCATTGGTGATTGGATTTACATGTTATTTGATCAATTCACTTGGCACATTGGTTATATATAAAAAGCATTGGTGTTATGGTTAAACCCTTGGTATGAATCGTTTCATACAACACTAGGTATTGGTTTCGATCCATGTGTTTGGTTTTAAAACTATGGTATAACTATTACTCGCGCGAATGATTAATACACTTACCATTGATTTCATTGGTCGAGCGAATGGCATAATTATTAACCTATGCAATAGTGGGTTGAATAGCTATTTGCGTCGGCGGTTGTACTGTAGATATGGTTGTCGTGCATGTATGAACCAGCTCCACCACCTTCGCACGTATGTCATTAATGCTTACCCCTATCCCTGTTTCACCTCTGCTAGCATCGGGTAAGCCTTTGAGCATTCTTCCCCTGTGTACGCTATGATTCAAACCCTGGCTCGTTCACATCACTTACCGTGTGCTCCTGTCTATGGCACCGGTGGTGCGAATAGAGCCGAATGGTAGTCAAGCCCTGCTACTGTTCGATAACGCCCATAAATATTTACAAGATAATGGCTGGCTCACGTTTATACAGAGGTTTGAGGGTTTCAATCTGTTTGTTGTACAACAATTTACCCTTACCTTTGATGGATGTAGGGCCAAAGTAGGTGACATTCATCTTGAAATCAACGAAGAGTGCATCATCTCTTCCATAGGATTAGCAGCCATGGGCCAGCGATGGTTTAAAAACTCTAAATTTAATGAGGTGCCATGGCCTTTACTATTCGTATCACGAAAAGTCACATCTTGTGACAAAGATATTCCTATTTCCACGCTTAAGCACAGATGGCATGATCTTTTGATAGTGGTTAAACAATTTGTGACCTGTGAAGGTCGGTATGGATTGGTTTTTCTTTATCACCTTCGACTGTTAATGAATTTCATGGGTTATCCATTGAACATGCCATTTTACTTCCAGCGTAGTTGTTTGCACCATATTCGTCACCTTGGTGAGAAAATAAGAGGTGCTTACATGCCCAGTTGGGTCTTGCTGAGCATGACAGCTGTAGAGGAAAGGGTTAGAGAAAGAAAAACAAAACTATAAGTAAGAATTAAACTAAAACAAACTAAAATTATAAGCATATGGATATAGAGATAACAAAATACAAAAAGACCAATATCACCAATGTTTTTAGGCTGATCTATTGATGAAATCAAAGCACAATGAAGAAAGGGGACTATGAGTCCCTTCTTCCTCCAAAGGAAGGCTCTTGGACCCTCACAAATTTGCTCTCCTTACAATGAGACAAAATAAAAATGGTGATGAAAGAACTCCTTTGCAAACCCACTCAATGGAGAGGTGGATTGCTCAATGAAATGGTGCCAAAGTAGTCTTGTCAAGGATTGAGTCCGTAAAACAATCTAGGTAGCATAACATTACATGAAATTCCTTGAGAAAATGAGGTTTCTTCATGGATTTTTATAGCATTGCATTGGGTGATTATGTAACTCCTTTGTAGTGTGAAGAGAAGCTCTTTAGGGATTTATTAGGTCTTTGACTAGCCTACCATGCGGATTCAGCTCAGATTTGAGGGTCAAATCGGCTTGGGAGCTGATCCATAAGTGGTTGGGAGGCCGACCAATTCAATCAATGCACCGTTTAGCAGGTGCGCGGGTTATTGTGCCAACAACTGCGCATCGTGCGCGCATGGTACGTTCCTGTTCCGTGCATATGTGCACGCACCCAGCCTCTTTAAAGCGCTCTTCAATTTTTGGTTACTTTGTATAGTTTTTGACCTTTTTGGAATGCTGTGAAATTAATTCAGTGCCATGAATGACTTCATTACTGTTTGACAATGTTGAGTTCTTGTCGCCATGTGTGGATGAAATTTCAGTGATAACAGATGCCCCCTGATGGATGAGGTTAGGAGCATACGTATAGCTGAAATCCATCAATGTTTCTTCTACTGAGACTGTTGTTGTAAGGGAGAGCAATAGTGGGATCGTTCAGAGCGATCCGTTGGAGAAAAAAGGAACCGGTAGGACCCGACCTTCTGAGAGTTGTGCAAAATAAAAAAAGAAAATTGTGTACAAACGAGACGGGCATGTCCCATGCTCGTGTTATGTAACTCTGAAAAAGGATGAATGAAGTGTTGGTGTAGACAACTGCAGCGCCCTCGGGGGTGGTAATGATAAAGGCAGAAGACAATTCTGCAAAGGAATGTACTATGAATAATAGACAATGATCGCGGTAAGAAGCAGCAACGATGATGCGGGCATTGGTGGCCCTACCAAGTTCAGAGGTCTTCGACAAATGATAAAAATAACTGCAATAGTCGCAAAGTAAGACCCACCATAACATGAGAAAGTGTTGGCGTCGAATGTTATGGGGGCCAACGACAGCAGGGTGTAATGATGTTTCACCCTGTGTCGTCCGAGATCTCTCATTGAATGGAGAATGAGAATCAAGATACTGTCACCCTTCTGGAAAATTGTGTTGATGTCGACAAAAAGGGAACGCGACTCCCAGAAGCAAAGGGCTTCGTGGAATCTACTGAGGTGATGAAGTGGCAGAGTTACATTGGACGAAGTCAAGATGTGGGAAGACTCAAGATTTCCCTTGGTTGGAGGATGTATAAGATAAAAAGTGGCTGCAACCGCGTAACTAGGTTGAGTGTCAGGGTGACGACAAGACCTATGATAAGTTGTGCCAGAGGTGGGACAAGGTGAACAAATTGAGAGGGTAGAGGTAAATGACCTGTGGAGTACTCTAAAGATATGGATGATGTCGGCAAGCGTAGGTGATAAGTAATGCTCCAACCAAGGGTGACATGGGTTGCATGTGGCCAAAAGGAAGAAAGTCGCCAATGGTGACGACAAAATAAAATGTAATGACTGAAAATAAAGGAGTTTGTACAATAAATAGTGAATAATTTGGGGAGAAATGTACAAATACAGAAACGGGTGCCCCAGTATGAAATGTGTGCCCCAGGGAGGGCAGAAGTTTCTTTGGAAAACTGATGAAGGGTGGGGGCCCCATTGGTGAGTTTCTATATGAGGTAGGTGAAATGAGGATAGGTGCACAGATGGGCAAACTGATTGTGGATGAAATGGAGGGTTCATGATACTGTGGAGGTGCAGGTAAAAAATAGAACCGTAAAGAGATAATCTGGGAGTCCATGTGGGAAAGCTAGAAAAATGAGGAGAAGGAGAATGTGGCTAATTCACGACATGTTTGAAAGAATATCGGGACTCCCATCCCTAAAGGGTAATGAAGAACAGCATGAGTGTCAAAAAAGTGTCAAAAGGTGCTATGAATGGGACAACTCATGTTGGTAAGAATGCTACCGGGTAACAGTATCGAAGATGAAAATGGAGGTGTGGGTACTGCAGAGCCAAGAATGAGGGTCCTAAAGGCCAATATCAGAGGGTGTGACTGGAAATGTAATTGCAATACAGCGGGAGAGACTACATGCCAGTGCTGAGTATATACATGAAGGGATGATGTTGATAAATAATGAGCCAGTACCTGCACATAGAACAACCAAGTACCCAAAGTGAACTATATCTGAAGAGGATCAAAGATATGAGCATGTATTTGACAATTGTGACAATGTGCGTGTGTACCTGGCCATGATATGAAAAAAAGGTGCCCCGGGGGCTCGTGATGAAAAGTGACCCAGGGATAGCTATGATGTAGGTGGCAGGATGTTGATCCCGTGGCTAAAGATGGTTTGAAAAATGCACACCTTGGGCTCCCGGAATGGTGAGTAGAAGTTTGGAAAAAGGCCTATATATAGCTATAGGGCCCACATTGCCACCTCATTTGTACCTGCTGCAACAGTGACTGGACGAGTAGATTTTAGAGGATATTTGGAGATTCGGGGAGGATGAGGCATCCGATTGACGGTTTGCGAGTATCAGGTTGGTGGTCTGATCATCCTACATAGAAATAGGTTTTCAATTTTTGGGCAGGGTTTGTACGGAGGGCCGTACAGGGGTATTTAGGGGGTTTTTAGGGGGTGTGGGGCCCACATGTGCGGGAGATTCGGTGACAGGCGCGCATACGTGCGCGCCTATAAACTGAACCTACGCGCATGGGTGTGCGGTAGGGGGAATTTAAGGCGTGCCCAAGGAGCGTGCCTGTGAGTTGAACAGGCGCGCATCAGTGCGCGCCTGTAGGTTTGACAGGTGCGCACCAATGCGCTTCTGTAAAATGAACAGGCGCGTGTGAGGGCGCGCCGGTGAAGTGAACAGGTGTGCGTGGATGCACACCTATTCAGTGTACAGGCACACATATATGCGCACCTGTGTGATGAACAGGCGCGCATGGGTGCGCGCCTGTGGGAACAAAAACCATGCCTAGGAGGCAAGGTTGAAGGGTAAACAACGAGTCTTTTTTATGTTTTTGATGGTTATCTGATCTGATATAGGAATCTATGTTGGTTGCAGGTGGCTAGCAGTGACGATTCCAGTGCGGTGGCGAGAGCGAGACTGGGCCCAACTGCGAGATGCTGTGGCCATTGAGGGGCCTGGGGTGAGGGCGACTTTAGCAACCTGTGGGTTGCTAAAGTTCTTTGAGTGCCCGTTGATACAGGCCCAGGAGCACTTACTACAGTTCCTACTCCAGATGTGGAGTCCAGAGCTGCACTGCTTCCTCGTGCGAGGAGAGAAGATCCCCTTCACTGCGGTGAAGGATGTATATTTTCTGACTGGGCTCCCCTTTCGGGGAACGCCACTACTGGCAGAGCCTGTGCTGCCGAGGGATATAGCCCTTGCGACTATTGGCGAGCGATACTGCTCAAGTGAGAACTTCATGTCGAGGACTGTTGTGAGCATTATTGCTATAGACTCCCTGGCTCATCATTGCATAGCAGCGATGATCGTTTGTGTATATGGGTCACTTGTTACCCAACGGATTAGTGGTGGCCAGCTTCTGGTGTTGGAGAGAGTGGTGGGTGGTGAGCAGTTCACGTGGGGACTGATGCTGCATGCGCGGATGATAGCGCAGTTGGACCGTTGTCGGTCCACAGGTACAGGAGAGTTCACTTTTGGGTTTATCCTAGTAGCCTGGTTTTTGGAGAGGGTGCCCATGTTGCGCCTGAGAGTTCTACTAGAGATGTCGGGGGCAAGAGAGCCGCGATTGAGGTGGTGGTCTATAGTTTTGGTTCGCCATGGTGGTGGCGAAGGTGGCCACTACTTTTCAGTAGAGGCGGCACGGATATGGCGGCAGATGCCGTAGGTAGTACTTCGGTACCCCTATGCTGGGGTTGACTTCCGGGGTGACCCGGATATGGTGCTACCTGCTGGGGATGTTTTCGACCATCAAGGTACATTTAGTATTGTGTACGTTTTTTATTTATGTTGTCTTTTGAGATATCAGTCCATATGTATGTGATATAGATGATAATACTATCTATTTGTTTGTTGTTTTGTGCATGTGCAGATGTGGCACCTTGCGGGTGTGAGGTGGAGATGCAGAGAGCGTCGGCTCAACGAGAGTTAGAGAGACTGCCGCATGGAGAGATACATCGGTGGGATGATGCCGCGGGGTGACCAGCAGAGCCCGAGAGGGCAGCAAGGAGGCGTCGGTTCGATGACCATGGTGTGGGGCCATCACACGCTCCTTCAACGGCGGGCGAAGTTGATTTTGATGACATACCTCGTCGTCTGGAGATGGTGTTGCAGGACATGCCTGAGGGCATGTGGACACGGATCCAAGATGAGAGCTTCCTGGAGCAGTTTGTGGGGGTGCCGCCACCATGGCGGGCCATAGTGCGACGAGCAGCAGTGCTGGTTGCGATGACTAGTGGACGCCTGTCGTCGGGGCAGGAGGGTCCTGTGGGTGGTCCCCCACCACCTGGGGTAGGGGGTGGTGGGCCACCACCTCCTCCTAAGGGAGGAGCAGGTGGTGGTGCAATAGAGGCACCATGACTGATGTATGATGTATACCTTTTTGGTTGTATATAGGCTGGTGAGCCGATTTTTGTACCGAGGTGTTGTGCTGGCCTGCAGGC
>JASDQU010171062.1:0-17556 GCA_032191745.1 Picea mariana | reverse complement strand
GGGAAACCTATGCCTCTCTATCCAGTCTTTCTGGCCAAAATATTTAATGTGGTGAGGCCACCAAACAATGGCTTGAGTCCACCACTGCCTCCCCAGAAGTCGGACGAAACTTCGTATTGCTCAATTCTTGGAGCGAACTACAGTCAGTATTTTGGTGCTATCAATGGCGTCGATCCCGGGCAGGTAGAGCTGTAGGTTGGCATATGCCTTCAAATAGGTTTATCATACCAGATTCTTTCGTAGCGATTAGTTTGGTTGCACAGTTAACTCCAAGTATTTACAGGATAAAAGATGAGGGCAAAGCTGAGAGAGAAAAGTGGATCTGTCCATTGTCTTTCAAGTATGGCAGGGCCCCAATAAAAATAATTCATTTCGTGGAGAATAGCCTGACCGATGCATTCATTTCAAAGGGGAGGTGAGAGAACGTGGGTGTTATGGTAGTAGTCGCCTGCGATTCTATCTAGAACATGAAAATTCTCCGTAAAACCCTTGCAACACTACATAAAACCCCTGCAACACTCCAACTGATGTTGGCAGTCCTCCAGATTATCAATACATAAGCTATATACAACCCATGTTTGAAACTCAATATACCATGACTCCCTATCCCACCTAATTTATCATGTTAAATGTAAGTCTGACTCTAAAACTGTCGAACTATGCATATGGAGAAGACGAGCTTCATCAACAAACAATCGCCAGAGTAAACTGATTATAAGGGGAGATGCCATGCTTTGCCTCTACGTGTTGAGGTATCCCTGTCCTTGAAGAAATAAATCTATTGGTACTATCACTATCAAGAGTGGCTAAAGTCCCTGTCCGTATGGAGCTAATGGGGTTTGGAGATAGCTTCTAGCTCTGGTTTATAGATATTTTCTTGTTTCCATTCTTTATGAAGGTAGTCCAAGAAATTCCCACTATGAAGCTCAAAAAGCATGTCACATGAATCCTTGCAAGTTGGAAAGGATGCAATCTCTTTCTCGCAGCACAACCAGGTGTACATGTACCATTGTTAGATCCCACTACAAGGAAGGAATATCCATTCAAATGCCAACACTGGATAGTACAATGTTTTATTACTGCAAAATTATTTATTTATTATTTTGACTTTTTTTTATTATTATTATTATTTTTTTCGTTTTATGTTTTGAAAAAAAAATAAAAAAAATAGAAGAACTTAAAAAATTACTTCAAACATATCGAAAAATTATGCACAAATGGAACAATTGTAGATCGAAAATGGATTAGGCAATTTTTATGTAATCGTCAACAATTAAATTTTTCCTTGAAATTAATTAGTTATCCTATTTTCTGATCCTCGCGATGGCACTAAGCGCAGAGGAGAGCATACTTATTCTAGAAAAATAAAAATTTGAAAATAAAACCCTACCTACACTACGCTAATTAGAAATGAGAGATTAGTTATGTATAATCAAACAACCAATGTAGCCATGCATGCAACAATAATAAAAATATGTTATCTTTCAATTTCGCAATTGACAGTCGGGAATATGTATGGGCGTGCAGAATTAGTTGTTGAAGTTCTAAATTAAAAAAATAAAAAGGAAAACTAAGTGGAACTAACCTAGTACTTTCTTGGAACCAATGTTCGATCAGGATTTCGTAGGTTTAATTTGTCTTACTCAGATCATGCTGCAGCTCCTCGCTGTCCTCCTTGACCTTTTGCGTGCCTAATGGTTCTTCATTAAATATGCAAGGTTCTTCGCATGTTGATTCTTTGTTCACCTCAGGAGGAGTGAATAATATTTCGGCTTTTGTCAATATCTCCTCTTCCATAGAAGAGGAGACCCCGACTTTTGCTAGGATCTGCATAAGCTGTTCCAAGCTTAAATTCATTGTTAAATCATGTTAAAAAAAAAGGATTCTTACAACACCCAAAACTGAAATCTAAATGAAAAAAAATTGAATAAAAGCACTCTTACTGAAACGGAAAAAAAAATTACTCTTCACAGTTGCGGAAATTAAAACGTTCCTGATAGTTGGTAGGGACAGTGAGGAATCTACACTGAAGCAACTCTATGACCCTTAGAACCAACACATGTAGATCACACTTGCAAAAATTAAAACTGCTCTTGCATGAATTGAAATTTGCAAAAATTGAAATTGCTTTTACCTAGTTAGTAGGGAGAACATGAGGAGTCTCCTCTCACGAGATTCTATGTCCCCTTACCAACATGTCTAGATCACACTTGTAGAAATAAATTTGCAGAAATTGAAATTACTTCTACCTAGTTGGTAGGGAGAACATGAGGAGTCTCCTCTCACACGATTCTATGACCCCTTACCAACTCATCTAGATCACACTTGCATGAATTGAAATGAAAAATAAAATAATACTTCAATCCATCATGCTTCCCCGACAACGACGCCAAAATGTTGGGCTCTAGAGATGTCTTAAAATATAACCTCTATGCATCATCCAAAGGTAGGCGCTGGTGCAAGTGTTTTACTTGTTGCCTACGTAGGTTCTTACCTTCCGTTTTCAATACCTGTCCTCCAGAGATGCAACCCCTACAAAGGGACAACAATCGTAACAAAAGGAACAACTATCGTTCCGTTCAAATGAACAAAAAAAGGAACAACAATCGTTACAAGGGAACGCCAATCATTATATTGGGTCGAACAAAGTATATGCAAGATTGAAGCAAGACTAATCTAATCTATTGTTTAAGCTACAACTGAAATTGAATCATTAATCTAACACACGACTGAAATATAATCATTAATCTAACACACGACTGGAATTGAATCATTAATCTAGCACACGACTGGAAATTAAATTAATCTAGTTGTGTAAATGAAATTACTCTAAGAATGGGAAATTGTGTAAATGGAATTAATCTAGAAATGAAGAACTACATGAAGGAAGAGCAGATACAACAAGTGAAGAGTTAAATGGCACAACAACACATGAGAGCTCTCACCAATGAAACAATCTTACATTCAATAATCAAATCAATCTTCATAACAGAATAATGAAAGCATGAAAACCAAAACCATGAATCAAAGCTAATAATTCCTTTCTCTTTCGAATCCTAATGACTACCATTAATGACTACTCTAATTCTAATTACATAATCTAACTCCATCCTAATTCCTCTTCTACTTGAATCCTCATGAAGAGAGAGCACTCTCTTATATACATGAGAACCTTGAAGATAAGATAACCATCTCATTATTACAGATCCACTTTTCTCTCATCCTATTTCCCATTATTACAAAATATAATCCCTTCAAATCCTCACACATATCTTTCATATATCTTTGATAAGATATTCCAACCAAATCTCCATGATCTTCTCCTTGGAATGGGATTGAATTATCTCCTCAAATCTTGAAATGGTGGAGGAAGTATTCGAGAATTCCTTTTGAATTAATCCTTCTCATATTCCTACACATTACAAAGCTCACACATATTTGAGATATATATGAAAACATGTTGATTTTCTAACATTTAATCACAAATTCCTTTTCAATACTAAAATGAATAAACTGGAGAACAATAAGGTGAAACCCAAGTATATTTATGGAAATGATGTCATGAAAGGTTAATGGGGCGATGAAATGTGAAGAATAATGAAGGGAAATGTCGATGAGAATAGGACATTTATGAGCCCCAACAATATGCCATCTGATTTTTCTTCCAGGTTGGATTCTGGTTTGGCTTCCAGTTTTATGTCCAGTTTTTCTTTTGATATGGCTTCCAGTTTGGCTTCAAGTTTTACGTCTAGTTTTGATTCTAGTTTTGCTTACAGTTTTTCTTATGGTGTGGCTTCCAATTTTTCTTTCAATTTGGCTTCCATTGTTGCTTCCAAAAATGCTTCTTGTTTTTCTTACAATTTTTAATTTAATATGTTTTATTTCAATTTAATTAGTTAAATATATCATGTCTCTTATATGATTATATAGTAAGTCATATAAATTCATTTGAAATATTTTATAGGATAACATTTATAAATAATTTTTAGGGAAACAAACATCCATACAAATTAACAACATCATTATACTTATTAAATCTCCATCAAAATAGAATCTACACCATCTAGTATATATAAAATAACAAGATATTTATTATAACATGATCATCATCTATAATTAAAACAAGTGAGTCAAATATCTACAATTTAAGTGAATTTGACAACATCCATCATGAATAGTAAATCAAAGCATCCAAAAATCATCAACCACTTTCAATATATAAAAATTGACGAGTCAATATTGATAAGATCATCATTATATACAACTAAAACAAGTGAAAGTAAAATATGTCAGTAGATCAATAACATGTGAAAATGATACATGTCCAACAATCAACATAAGTTAAAATGATACATCATGTATAAATGATATAAATAAAAATGAAAAATTATGTAAGACAAAATGATACAAGTCAATATGATACATCATGTCCAAATGATATAAGTCAAAATGATACATTTCAAAATGATACAACTCAATAATATGGTACTGGTGGTTGTGAAAATGATACATATGATAGTAACCTTGAAAAGATGCATTATAAAAATATATAAAAAATGATCCATGATACAGTCTATATGATCATGAATGCCACTGGATGATACCAACAACTGCCTTATCATCATCATCGCCATCATGATCATGATCATCATGATCATCATCTACATTGACATTAGCCTCACTGTCATCTGTATCTGTGTCATTATGAGCATCATTTTCCATCTCAGTATCAGAACCAACATTAATTCCTAAACCTAGCATCATTATGAGACCTAATCCCTAAACCCTTAAGCCCTCAACCTTAGTTAATCACTAATACCTTAACACAAAATCCCTAAATCCCCTAACCCCTAAGCCATCATCCCTTAAAAACTTACACCTTAATCCCCAATCCCTTAATCCATAAATCCCTATCCCCTATGCACTTAAACATTCATCCCCTAACCCATAATCCCTAAGCCATTAACTGTTAAACTACCTAACCCATAAGCTCCAAATCCCTTAGTTCTTGATCTTTAATCCCTTAATCCCTAACCCCTAATCCCTTAAACCTTAATCCCTATGCCCCAAATCCCTAAATACCAAAATCCTCAAAGACCCTCCACTTAACCCCCAACACCTCAACTAACTAACTATTTAGGCACATCCAACGTTAAATTTGGTGTTATTTCTAGCGCTAAATCTAACGCTATTTCTGGTGCTATTAGCGCCTACATGTTTTGGTCAAGGAAAAAATGCTAGAAATAGTGCCATACCGATAAATAATGTTGACTTTTTAAACAAATTGGCGAAAAATACACGAAAACAATCTTTGGAAGCAAAAAAGGGAGCAAATCACAGGGATTTGTTGTAGTGCTAGAATGACAACATGGATTGTGATTTTTTTTTGTTTTGATTATATCTTAATTTGTTATGAAATATGCAAAATACAAGTATTTCCATGCATTTTATTTTTGTTGTTTTAATTCCTTATATTCTATATAGGGCAGGAGCATGAGCATGATTAATAATTAATGAACTATAAGGAATTTTACATGCATAAAGACCATAAAGGAGATAAACTATATAAAAACCTTAACTAGAAAGTAAATACAAAGACTAGCTGATATGAAATGTACCCTTGTTCTAAAGAGGTAAGTGAAAGGGTTTCTTAGAAGTGGGAATAATGTGCCATGTGTCAAGTGAATATAAATCCATCTAGCTTAGTCATGTTTCTAAAAATGAAATGTCTTATGTGATTTCATGTAACATACCCAACCTGCTAAAAATGGAATTAAAAACGCCCCATGCATATTAAATAAACCAAGGGGCAACATGCCAATAATTTTTCTCATGCAATTAATAACATATTCAAAAACACGAATGCAACCATTCAAGAAAACACAATAACTTTCCTATAAAAAAATAGGTAGTTGAATTAACATAATAAATGTAACATAAAACATATCTATTTATAAAATAACCAACTCGTTGTGTACGAAGGAAGTTCCTCCCAACCATAGGTTTGTTGTTCCAATTCTCAATAATGAGTCACCCCCGAGCTAAGGCTATGAGTCCACAAGGAGATATGGCCCTCTTGGTTGTCCACTCTCCACATTCATGAACCCAAAAATCCATGTTCTACTCCAATAGAAGTTCCAATACACCATCTCTCTTCCCCTTAACTTGCAAAACCCAAGGAATGGTATCCCCCTTTTCTGCCATGCACTCCCTTGGGCCTTCCCACTTCCCTCTAGGGCTCTAGTACATTCAGTTGGATAAGAATATCACAACTAGGGACTCCAAGAAATATCAATTTCTCTAGGAGTTCTCACAATAACCTTCTCAAGGATCTTGATCCATTTCCTCAACAAGAAAATGAACCACAAGAACACATCCCATTTTTATATGCACATTAGCCACAATTTCAACATAAACACAACCCAATAATGGTTTTCCTCAAGCACATCATGGTTGGTGCTCTTCTCAACACCCGACTCCCCTCTTGTTCTTCCAAAATCAACAAGTAAAATCTGTCCCCTTTTCACATTTGAATTTCCTTTCTCACATTTACCAAGGTTGATTGTACTCATGCCCATGCTCCCGATAACTAGGTGAGGTGACTTCCTCACCCAACCTCTTACATGCATTCAATGATTGAGAGTCTAATAAGTCAAAGGTGGATTAGATGGTAATGAAACATTAACTCAGGAAAAATGACATGGGTTTCTCCTTGGACCCCCCTTTATCCCCCTCTTTTGTGGAGTCATAGCCCCCATCATTACCATCCCTCTAGTATCATAGCCAATAATTATTATTTTTATTAATTATTTCAATATACTTAATACATAGTTTGACCCTCATCCATATTAATCAATATGGGATCCGTGCCCCAAACATATCGTCTCACTAGCCTAAATCACATTTATAAAATTACATTATAATTTGTGGGGACTAAAACTAGGTATGTTACATCCCCTCCCCCTTATTAGTTCACTGTCCTCAGTGCACAAAACCATATAGGTGTACATACATATCACAATGCTAGTCTCTCTATCCTTTAATCAACATCTATTCTCTCTAGCCCAATGTCACACATGCATTCCAACCCAACAACCATCATAAAAACATACATGTTATATCCATTATCATATAGAATTTATCTTTTCCATGGGAGTTATCAAATCCAGAATGCAATGTTTATTCAAGAATAATTTTGTAACCATAAGCAAAACTTATATGTATGGCTATCATCAGCTTCAAAAATCTGCCATGGGAAAGAATTCATCTCACTATACTTTTTTCGAAACACCCTCGTGATTCTAGCCACTATGACAAATGGATTTTTAATTTTCCTCTTCTTTCTTGTACTCACCCTATGGGATTAGGAATCCTCTTCACTTCTACATAATCCCTCGAACAATCCATCATTTTCCAAGGTTTTCATTTGCAAGGAGAGTGCCAACTTACTACCAGACATTTGCTAGCAGTCTATAACCTATGAAAACCATAGGGTTCCAATGACATAACAATATCCTTCTTCCCGATATTTCCATCTTCATAGCCATCATCTTAGTTGTATCACACACATAACATCATCATGCGATATCATCATAGCATTTTCACTTATTTATTCAAATTTGTTTTATATAGGAAACCAAATTTCTCAAGTATGAGATTCCTTCTCATAATTTTTGGATCTTGCATATTTAGGTATCAATCTTCCTTATGGGATTACACCATTTCCATGTCTAAGACCACTCTATCTATAGTATTTCTCAACTCTCATTCAACCAAACAAATTGTCAGTATTTATGCACATTATATTTTATTGCAACATTTTCAACAACTCATGAAATGATCTCAGAATTTTGTATCTTACCAACAATTCAATCACTTCCAACTACTATTCATATTAAATGGAATGAAACTATCATTCCACATGTATTTATCACCTATGTATAATCTAGCACACCAATCTATAATGCAATCAAAGATTACCAATAAATTGATGCGCCAATACCCATGGCCACATATATACAATGCAACCTTACATTGACTCCAGGATACCACATATCTATGTCATGTTTTATGCTATAGTGAGTTGGAAGGTTTAGTGAACACCTCAACACATCATCCAAAATCTTCCCCATTTACTTCCTCGATCATTTAGATACCTTTCTCTATGACCCATACACAACACCGTGATTATAATCCTTTAGTGCTCTTCAATGTTGACAAAGAGGTTCCATTCCAAACATCAGTTATAAAGGGGAAGCCCATTATGCACTTGTACAACGCTATATCCCTTTCATATCCAAACACATCATGGCCTCACACATGGCCAACTCTATTAGCATCCATTTTTATATTAGGAGTACATCTCCTAACTTCCTTGATTATGATCTCATAACCAATATAACATTCATGCTTTTAAATTTCACACGATTTCATTCTAACATTGAATAAGATTTATATGCATTCAAGGCCCTTTTCCTTTACTATATATAGTGGAATGTTATTCTTGTGATACATATCAATTCAAATGTTGAATTTTTACCGAGGGAATTCTTACCTCAATTCCCTTAAGCACTTATGCATCATAATCAACCAAATACATACCTTCATGGCTATTATCAATTACTTGATACTACATGATTAGTTGTTTTTTTGTATAATCTCACATGATCCTTCCACCAACCTCTGATCAAAATTTTACCATCAATTTTTATTCACATTGATGGTTGTCATATGCAGTAATAACATCATCACTTTCATCCATGCAATACATGTTTTTCCTAGATATACAATCCATCATTAGTCACATTCAAATATCATAGCATCGTTATTTCAAATATATATCATCAAACTTCCCAAAGTCTAAAAGCATTCCATATGCATGGTCCATGAATTCTCACATGCACTAATTCATGTCTACATATACTAAAAATTTATTTTCAACATGCCTACTAGTGCACATGCATTCTATCTTTCCTATATGCATTTTGCATTACTTCTAGCATTCTCTCTAATGCATATTTATTCCAACTTGATTTATTTATTTATTTTTTGTTGTAGATTTTTGTCCTTGAATTCCTTTAGATTATGTCTTTCATGTGTGCCCTCATTATGCTCATCCATTCTCTGTTTCTTCTTGATGATCACCTTCCATCCAAGTCCCACTTTCCCTCTTTTCAATTCCAACGAATATGTCCTATTGGCAGTTGCCTTCACTTAGGTAGTCATGTCCCAAATTAATTCTACCAAAATATTTTAGTATTCCCGATGTTGTATAAGAACTGCTTCAGCTGAATAATAACACTACAATCTAATAACCACCCACTACTTATTTCTCCATTGGTACCTTTAAAACGAATAAACCTTAATTAATTCTTCCACTGAATTCCTTGTAGCTAATCTTGCTTCCGCTGTGAAATCCAATTTATAAGTGGATTTATTTCTCTAAATACTTTCAGAGAAAAGTGGGTTTATGGCTTGTAACTCTTTTCTAGGCATTCCTATTCTCTCACATAAAAATGACTCACCCATCTCATGAGTCATGTATCACCTCATGATATTCTTTCCCCCTTTTGCAATAATATTTGTTTCCATCAATACACTTTTACATTCAAGGTGAAGGAGTCATTGTTGGATAATGAATTAATGCAATCATTATATCAAAACACAATAAAAAAAATATAAAAAAATTATTAAATAAAAAATATTTGATTTTGAGATAACTAATAGAAAATTTGTAAAAAAAAAAATTAATTAAAATATTTACATATCAGTGCAGTGTATTATTTTGAACTCACTAAATGATGCATGCCATAAAATAGACGATGGTGCATTTTTATCAATACACACAGGTGCCCGTTAATTAAATAGAAGCATCGATGCTAACAATTGTGAAAAAACATCGTTATTTTAAGTGACAAAACATATGATTGATTATATTTATTATTTTAAGTGACTTAACGCATGACTAATATCATCAGTGCTTTATATATAATATACACACCAATTATTTATAGATAATACATGCACCGATGCTTTATATATAACATACACACCAGTTCGTTATATAACATATTTGTACTAGTGATTTTGTGTATGATATACACACTGATGCTTTTGTATATGATATACACATCGGTTTTTTAATTATCATATACACACTTGTGCTTAGTAACAAAAAATGGTGTCGAAATCTCACCTCAATTTATGTAAGTTTCACTATCCTTCCATGCACGTGGTAATACATGCAAAAGTGAGACCATCTATAAGAGCACCAGAGCATAATATTTATACGAGCACCATTGTTGCATAAAAAACAACACACACTGGGACATATAGTAACAAAAAATCATTGGTGTTTCATATAACATAAAATATGGTATCAATGCATAATATTTTTAAGACCACTGGTACTTTGTCATTGTGTGTGCACAAGTGCATGTTACTTAAAAACACACCAATGCCTGTTTCATAAGAACACACTGATGCATGTTAATGAAAATGAACTAGTGCTTTTGTAACCAACAAAAGCACCAACAAAAAAACCTCCACTACAACCTCCACACACCCTATTTTTTTCAATTATATAGAACATTCGTTAAAACCTTTTCTTAGAATAGCAGAGGTTGTAGCAGAGTTTTTTTTTTTCCAAATCTTGTAACACTAAAAGCCACTGCTACAAGGTGTTCTCCTTGTAGTGAACTTAGAGAACAATTTCATACATTTATGTTGATCAAATAAATCATCAATCCTTGACAAGGAATAATGGTTCTTAATAGTGACCTTACATCATTTGCACACACTATGCTTAACTTGCATAGTTGAAATCTATTTTACACCAGTAAGAGTTTTTTCTCGTTGAATGATTCTAACCACAAATTCATCATATAAACACTCTAAACTCTTCTCAAAATAGTCCTCTTTAGCTCTATGGAGTTCTAAACAATCCTTACCAATAATACCATCATCGAAAATTTGTAAAAAAATAATTAATTAAAATATTTACATATCAATGCATTGTATTCTTTTGAACTCACTAAACGATGTGTGCCATAAAATAGATGATGAAACATTTTTATCAATAGACATTGGTGCCCATTAATTAAATAGAAGCATCGATGCTAACAATTGTGAAAAAACATCATTCGTTTAAGAGACAAAACACATGATTGATTATATTTATTATTTTAAGTGACATAACATACGACTAATCTCATTGGTGCTTGATATATAATATACACATCATTGCTTTATATATAATACATGAACCAATTATTTATATATAACATACACACCGATTTGTTATATAACATATACACACCAATGCTTTTCTGTATGATATATGCACCAATGCTTTCATATATGATATATGCATCGATGCTTTAATTATCATATACACATATGTGCTTAGTAACAAAAAATGGTGCCGAAATCTCACCTCAATTTATGGAAATTTCACTATCCTTCCTTGCATGTGGTAATACAAGCACAAGTGAGACCATCTATAAGAGAATCATAGCGTAATATTTATATGAGAAATGTTGTTGCATAAAAAACATCATGCACTAGGGCATACAATAACAATAAAACAACGATGTTTCATATAACATAAATATGGTGTCAATGCCTAATATTTTTAAGAGCACTGGTGCTTTGTGATTTTGTGTGTGCACTGGTGCATGTTACTTAAAAACACAGCAATGCGTGTTTCGTAAAAACACACTGGTGCATGCTAATTAAAATGCACTGGTGCATTTGTTACCAATAAAAGCACTGACAAAAAATACCTCCACTACAACCTCCACCCACCCAATTTTTTTTAGTTATATGGAAACTCATAATTGGATTATGAGGCCTATAAGTATGGAAACTCATGTTTATGGTCTCATGTCAACATGATGGTTTGAATTTCATGGGTTATAAAATCCATGTACTTGATGTTGAAATGGGTTACACAACCATTAATTTTAAATCCCTATCTATCCTCTTCACCATGCAAAAATCAATTCTTTAAAAAAAGGTTCTAAGAGAAAGTTATTGATTCTAGAAGTCAGGTAACCATGGAATTTTACTGTGTTGAGATTGGAAAATTGTTTATATGGTAAGAACTACTAATTTGAGTTTTTATGGTGTCAATTTAAAAATCCTCATAAATCTCTTATTGAAAAGGTTATAATAGATCCAACAAAATAATTCACTTAAACACTAAACCTCATTGTAGAAAATAAAATGGGGATTTCCATTTAAAAATTTTAATGGCCATAATTTTCAACTAATTAAATAACTATATAAAATAAAACATCATTTTTCCTAAACATTAGAACTTGATCCATATTTTGACATCAATCACCTTTGTTTTGTCTCACATAATTCAAATCATTATGAAAATCACACCAATCAAGTGATTCAACCATCTTATTCTTGTTGATTTAACATTTGAGAGAGTTTAGAAGATCCCCAATTTCGGAATCAGGCCCGATCCATAGATCAACCCCTTTCTAAAGTCATGGAGTTACTTCTTTCTTCTATTATTATGCCATTTTCTGTGTTTGGTTCATAACATTTGGTATCAAAGCATATGATCCTAGGGGTTTTCTCCTTGAAACGAGTCATCTTGGAATTTTCGCTATACTTTTTTTTGGTGAAGTTTCAGACTATGAATTTTTTAGGAGCTTATGGAGACATAAAAAAGTACTTGGGGTAAATATTTCAGGTTTTGTATCACTACACGTTTTGAAATATAGTCTATGGAAGTCAAGGTTTGTGACTAATCCTAAAATTAGTCTCAAACAGGTCATCTTGGAATTTTTGACCGTAAAATTTTCAGGAGTTTGAGGTTACATATTGTAGTACCTGTTAGCACTTGGTAAATTTCCTAGAGGTTGAAAAATAAGAAATCTACAAAGGTAACTTTATCCAACCACTTTTAAAGCTGGGATCTAGCCCTTCCAGCTTCAGAGAGGGATCTCTCTATATGATTTAGCTTTGTTTTTAACTTTAGATGTTAGGCTAGGTAAAGAAACGGGTATGTTTTGTTGTAAAAGTGTTTTTGAATTGGTTGAGACAGTATACACCTCCATTGGGCTATGGGTCTGTGTTATAATCAATATGAGATACAAACCAGAAACGTAAAGGAATACTTCCACAAGGTGAGATAATATACTCACTGGATCTTTAATAATTTATATGATGGACAGAAGAAAAGATGAGAAGGATAAATTCAACTAAGAAGCAGTTAAGAATTCCTTAATTGAAAACATCAGAAGACAAACATTAAAATATTTAAAGTCGGAAACAGGGTATCCAAGATAAATCCTGCAACATATGTTACTCTTAAAGATTAGTTTCAGAAAACAATATGATCACAAAGAAAGAAAAACATTCAACTTAGAGAATAAACGTCACCAGTGAGTACACGCAAGAATCCTGTAAAAATGATGCCTCTTTATTAATGGCAGATCTCTTCAAAAATGGTTACAGTCTGATAGCGTCAGGGTGTAAATATCAACAACCCCCAATACTTAGAAAGGTGAAGTATTTATAATTCAAATTACAAACGTTCCTGTCATAACTGATCAGGACGTGCTCATTCTATTTTTAGTCTAACTAATTTAACTAATCAAAACTGCTTGATGACTCGGTACAACTGCATGCAGAATTTCTGGGGTAGGCCGTTGGCGAGGTTCCTGTGTAACCTCTTTTGACTGGACAGGTGATTGGAACTGGACTGCTCATCTGCTAATCGAGCAGATCGCATATTTCCTCCCATCTGAGGTGACTAGGCACAGTGACTTTGAGCAATCTCCGATATACTTCATCGATTTCAGTATATTTGGCGAATGTGGGCTTAGTGAGGAATATGTATCGAATCTCATGTTGGATACTGATGTCTAACTAAAGAGCATCCAGGAATGCTTTACCGGTGATACTCCCTTGTATGCCAGCAAACTTTGAACTGTCCTTAGATACTTCGGACAGTCTCTTTTTGTAATCGGGGAGTGTCATCAGTTTATCATTAATAACCTTCAGACCTGGGAGACCTTTCTTCTGGAGAGCTTCGATCTTGCTGAAGAATCTGTGTACTCCCTGATCCAAGACCTGCACCTTTTCTTCCAGCTGAAGCATTAGACTTCTCTTGGTCAAAACCCTTTTGACCTCCAGGATGGTCTCTGTTCTGTTCTCTATCTTCAGCTCTTCTAGCTCTTCTCTGGTCTTGGAATTTAGGAATTTGATTATATCATTTTCCTGAGTTGGTCTATCTCCCAACTCTACTCTGATGTTTTCAATGGCTTGTTTTCTCCTCTGGACCAACTCGTTCTGCTCAAACATGATTTGGATCATGGGCCAGATTTCATTTATGGACTTTGTGATGTCTGTCCATACATTTTCTTTGACTTCATCCAAAGTCTTCCCTGCCACTATTTCCTTTTGGAGCTACTGCAGTTCCCTCCTGAGCTGCTCAGTTACCTGCTTTTCTTTGGATAGGCTATTTTCGAAAGAAGTTTTGAGCTCTTTGAGGTTCTCAACTTCCTTCTTCAGCCTGCTGATTTCTGTCTCTTGCAGATTCATTTTCTCCATGGATTTGGCAAGATCGGCGGTCCCTTCCTGTAGTGTCACTTGTGCTGCGGATGAGATTGCTGTTACTGTTGCTGTGCTTGTCCCTGAGATTGGGATAGCAGTCAATGGAATAGCTTCCATAGACTTCATCTGCTCTTTTTCCTTTAGCAGTTTCTCCATCTCTGCTTCCATTTCTTTAAGCTGGGCGTTCTGCTCCATGAGCAGCTTAAGCATTTCATCCTTCTCTCCTTCTTTCTCAGCTATCTCCTTTGCCTGTGAGTCTTCTGTAGGCGGAAGTTTTCAGCTGTTTCCTCAAGGAGGCGATGTCTGCATTTTTCTTCTTTATCATCTCTTCTGCAGCTTTGACGTTCGCAGGATCATAACCGATCTTGAGGACCAGCTCCTCCAAAGTCTTAATTCTGTTGTCCTTTGCAAAGGATGATATTTTTTCCATCTTGAGCCGCGTTTGAGCATTATTGAGCATTATTGAGCGACACCTGAAATTTAGCTGCTGAAGCAGAAGCATGTGCCAATGTATGGAATACCATCTCACCTATCTGGTTGTGCAGATCCATCTGATCTGCTGGGTGCACGCCCTTTTCCTGGAATTCGAAAGTGGCCCTCTTATAGTTCGAGATCACCTTGGGATTCAGAACCTCTGCTTGGAGGAAGGCCATGTGCATCCTTCCCTTTTCTGTGTCGAATGCGGACAGCAGTCTATGCTGTCCAGTCGAAGTTTGTTTCCGAAACTGAGCATAAGTACTATTGGTAAGGGTTTGATTCTTCTTCTTGATCAGCTCATACTTCTCGAAGATGCTCAATTTGGGCCCAGTCTTGCCTGGCTGATTGTTCAGGGGAGAGTCTATGGATTTCTTCAGTACTGTTGGGGTGATGCCCTGATAAAGGCTCGAACCAAAAGGTGGAATGTCCGGCTTGATTATTGTGGTAGTTACTGTGGTAGGCAGGGCTTCTTGTTCTACTGTCGTGCCAGGCGTTGAAATTGTCTTTGGCCTCTTGGTGTGCATCTAGAACTCTTCTGATGATACCTTCGTTACAGGCGGAGATGACTGTTGTCGAGGCCTTTTTTCCTTAGGGACCTGTGGTGTGGTAGTTGGTTGCACAGTTGTCGGGGGAACCTGCTGCTCCACTTCAACCTGCTGTTCCATTTCAACCAAGGTGTCAGGCACCCACACTGTCTGATTTGCAATTTTTTCGATCTCTAGCTTGGACTCATGAACATACGGGATGTTTTTATTTTTCACCCGCATTTCTGAAATGATCCCACATGGATCATAGTGCCATGTGAAACTCATAAATAATTTCATATCTTTCAACATTCTATCAACTTCTTCCCCAGCGCCTCGACTATTGCAAATAAAAGAGCCAATCTGCCCCTTGATTCTCAATTGTTGTTTCTTCTTCAGGGAAACAAAATGAATGTCATCTGAATTCATAATTTGCCTTATATACTCTAACGCAAAGATTCTTACTGGTACATATTGGGGTAGCTTGTAAGGCGCCAATTCGCACCCGAAAACTCTGATCTCGGTGTGGCTTTGATACAGGTACGAGTCCCCTGTCTTTGCGTTGTTCGAGAGGTGTAGGATTCTTTGTACCTCGTCGTTTATTCGTGGCTCGGGCCTTCCACTCAACATGCTTACCACAGGGTGGTAGAAAAGATCAATAAATGCCTTGAAGCTATAATCTATGGAATTGTGCTTCAGCAAAGATGTCCACGCTGTGACTGGCTGAGGCCTTCCATCTGCATCCATTTTCTGCATAGAAGAACTGAACTTATCTGCTTGATAAAAAATGAACATGTAGGCCAATATAGAAGAATATCTGAACATGCCTTCCATGCCAAAATTCACGAACTGTTTGTGAATATTGTTGGCCAAGAAGGTACTGAAATTGAACTGTGTGGTGGGTTTTTCATCAGTGGAGAAAATGGATAGAAAACCCAAAATGGGCTCATCTACCCACTGGTCGAAATAGTATCTTAACAGAGCGCAAAGAGAGGAAATGATCTGGTTTCCCTTGGTGGAGAACATGGATGATGGGTAAGGTGGATTGGTGGAAGGGAATTGAGCGGAGGTGGGAAGGAACAACTCGAAAATTTGAGCTCTCTGGGGAAAGGTCATCTTTTGATACAGCTCTGTAAGGATTTCTAGGTTGAAAGGGGAAATAGAATCAGCACGGGGAATTTGCATCATTTGGTCAATGTCTTCGGGAGTGATGAAGAAGAGGACGTCTCCAGATGAAGAGACGATGGCCTTCTGGTCGGGAATATAATGAGCTTGGCATTTGAGGGTGAATTCGGGAAAGTGGTGTATCTGGGGAAAAAGGTACAGGGGAAAATTGGACTCCCAGAGTCCAATTCCATCGCTCTTGTCAAAGAACACCTCACGGAGCCATGAATGGAGGTCAGAAAAATCGAAGTCGCAAATGGTATCCACGATCAATCTGTCTTTATCAACCAACGGGATTTTTTCCAGGTCGACAGGAGGAGGAAGAAAGGATTTTCTTCTCCTTCCGCTGGTCTTGGATTTGGTGCCATCTCTGCAACTGTACTTGCAATAAACAATATGTTAGTGGGGTCGACTGGCTATGGATGAAGGCGACGGGAAAGCAATGGAGGAATAAGAGGTAAGTTTTCTGGCGCGATGGATGAATAACGAATGAAAGGGGAATAATGGTAGCTTTATTCAAAACTGGGGTCGATTGGACGCGGGAGACAGGTCAGCAGGATAACGAGTATGTTATCCTGTAATAAATGGACAACGGGCCGCTTGTGGTGAGGTGGCAGGTGACGATGGCCAAAACATACGGACGGGTGACGTGGAGGCTGGTGATTGGACGTAAAAGTCGCAATAAGAGGTTGTTCATGAGTGAAGAGGGTTAGGTACTGACAGCAGGGACTGATAGCAGTTATGTGATGAGACACACTCGGGAGCAAGTGGAACAAGTGGGAGATGACATCCATGAGTGAAGAGGGCTGTCAGA